>JAZKJV010001452.1:0-239526 GCA_037367405.1 Ottelia alismoides | reverse complement strand
TAGGCCCGCGGTGGCCGGGGTAGGGGGAGACCCGCGGTGGCCTCCGGGGGTAGGGGGTAGGCGGTGGCCCTCGGGGGGGAGGGGGAGGGGCCCGCGGTGGCCTCCGGGGGGAGGCGGGGAGGGAGGCGGGGAGGCCTCCGGGGGGGCGCAGAGGCCTCCGGGGGCGGGGATGGGGGTCCGCGGAGGCCTCCGGGGCGGGGGGGCCTCCGGGGCGGGGGAGGGGGCCCGCGGTGGCCTCCGGGGCGGGGGAGGGGGCCCGCGGTGGCCTCCGAGGGCTGGGGAGGAGGCCCGTGGTCCTTCTTTGGGAGTTCTTTTATTGCTTACCCTCCCCCACTCCCCCACTCCTTCAAAAGAAATGCAATAAGTGATGGACAGAACGGGAGGGGTTGAGAAGAGAAACAAGGAGGTGGAGGAAGGAATACAAGGTTACCTCACTCTAACAAAAGTTCTAATCCTCTCTCACTTATATATAAACATTTTATATTAAAGATGATAAAAAAATATTATTGTAGTCTTCAATCTTGATCTTCTCCTATACATATAAGCCACCGACAAGAATTACATAGGACCTTCAAAATCAAATTAAAGAAAAGTGAATATTTCTAACATTGCAAAAAAATGTGCACGTTATCGGATGGAATGGCGACTAGTTTTAATAGCAATACAAAACATATGCATTCTCATTATCGACATTGTATCTACTTGTTATATATTCGACATTGTTCAATCCCTGAATTTAGAATAGATAATTTGGAGACGAGATGCGAGGAAATGGTGAACTTAATAGTAAACCTTCATGCTCCAGAGAACTCTATCCTAGATATTTTCCCATTCCTATTTGTTTAGTAATTTCTCTTATCAGCAAAAGCTTACCACTTATACTTAGAAGAAAACATTTAATCCTTAGAAGAAAATATGTAATCCTTTTCCCTTCACTATGTCAACAAAACCATATTACACCAAGAGCCGAACAAAATTTAACATCTGTAAAATTAGTTCAACTCAAAGACACTCCTCGTCCAGAGTA
The DNA here is from genome assembly GCA_037367405.1 of Ottelia alismoides. Classification (NCBI taxonomy): domain Eukaryota; kingdom Viridiplantae; phylum Streptophyta; class Magnoliopsida; order Alismatales; family Hydrocharitaceae; genus Ottelia; species Ottelia alismoides. The sequence goes on along the minus strand of JAZKJV010001452.1, from coordinate 238,499 downwards.
CTTTGCCGAACATTATAAGTCACGCTGTTAATCACCTGTAACCATTTGGATTCAGGTTCTATGATGTTTTCTGACGTATTCAAATCACAGGATTTCAGTTATTGCATGACGATGTGGAGGTAAAAAGGCTTTTGTGTAAACAATTTATTTGAGAAACCTTTGCTTACGTAAATATAACTTGATGGTATGTTTTGTAATTATATGTGCTTCAAGATAGAGAGCAGAAACAGAATTATTCTTTCTTCTCTTTCATTAATATATGAATGTTAGCCAAAAAAACATGATAAATTTTCTGCATGGTAATCAAATATTGGACTTACCAATCTTTGCATCCTTCGCACTGAACCATGAGTTCATCTGGATTATACGTCATCTCACACCTGCAATTAACTTCTTTGTGAAGAAACGAAGCAACAAATGCAACAAACAACACAAAAACATATTTATCAACCAAAAAAAGAACCGTCATAACAACAAATCAATAGATGAAAAGGTCAAAGAAACATACACCGCAATGAAACGATCTGGAGTAAAACATCCAGCTGAAGCCTTGTACTCGAACCGACAAAAGTAGTCTCAAGCTTGGTGTAGTTCTTGAAGGTATGCACGGTGCACTTCCCCTCGATGGTCTGAGCCCTCTGAACGATCTTGTTGGTGCCCTTGATGGTGTAGGAATCGAGGTCTTTCTTCACCGGCTTCGTCGTATTGTATATATTTATGCAACCAGTGGTCCTTAAGAAGAAGATTTGCACAATAACATCACAACTATGAACTAGACCTTTCCACGCACCAAGTAGATTGATGATTACTTCCATTGAACTATCAAATATAAGAGGAACTCGTATATCGTTTCGTAGATCTATGTGTATCCAAAAGATGAATACCCATTCGACTTGATTGTAAGGCTAAAGAATAAGTGGGGAACATTTACCTGAGGTTCAGTCAGATCAATCTTTCGCGACAGTTGGAAGAAGATATGCGGAAGATCTGCAAAAATCCAATAATAGACATGAAAATGACTCTCTTCCCAGGAAAGTAAGGTACTCTAATCAAACTGTTTGTTCTAATAAATAGAATGCTTTCAAATATAACATGTAAATAAAATATTCTTTTTGAAACTAGATGCCTCATTAGTCATAAATTTTGCAACTCCACAGACATCTTCGAACATCTTCATAAGGAGCTCTCCTCTCTTCGCTCACAATGATCCTCGCAGTCTGCAATTTGTTTGAAAATAACACCAAACTACATCGGAGACTACTTTGCAACCCAATCAAGATCAACGAGTACTCTTAATTAAAAATGTTTAAAAGCTTAGAAAAATGATGATTAGACATGCCATATCGGGTTTAAACTCCTTTTAGCTTCTTCAGCTCCTTCTTCAGCCTCTCATCCCTTTCCTTCAGGAAATCATTCGTCTTGGCCTTCTCGACTGAGAGATTCTCAAACACGACTTACACAGATCCTCGAGCTCTGCAATTGAAGACACCTTCTTTACCATGGGGCTTCTCCTTATCAGGATCTGCAGAAGTGGAAGAGGAGGACGCACCAGCACCTCCACGGCAACTGCGTTCGTGTCGATGTTTATCAGTTGCTTCCGCTTCCCTCTCGATGGGTTGGAGGTGAGAGGTGCCATTGTTGTCTGTTGGAATGATGGGAAAGAGATCGTGGGTGGTGTTTAATGTGAATGGGAGTGGGAGTGGTCTTCATCTTATGCACCCGTTGGTAACCGTCAGTTTTTTTTTTTTGAATTTGAAATTGCTGTTAAAAAATCAGCAGCGTGTGATGACCGATCATTTTTATGTAAATTTATGATTAGGTTACCCATCTACTCATGCATGTCTTTTTCACTCCATTTCCGTTGATTACGTTGCGATGAAGCCAATTACATCGATTAAGGTTTTAAAAACCGGACCGGGCATGGAACCGGTTAGTCTTCATTTTGATCCCATCGGGTCGGACCGTCGATCTAAACCGGTCGGACCGATGATGATGTCAGCACGACGTCATCATTCATATCGACTTGGAAAAAACAGGACCGGGCTTAATTTACTGGTCCGACCTGTCGAATCGGTTTTTTGAACCGATAGAACCGGATAGATATATGAAAATATGTATTTATATATCATTGAAATAATCATTTAAAATATCAAATCTTTCAACATAAAAATATGATTGTCTATTTCGAATAAAAGTCTACAAAAGGTAGTCACATTTTCTAGCATTATATATGAGTATAATATTGTAATAATTTATTTATAGTTGCTTTTAGAAAATTACCCCAAGAAAGTAGTGGCACAAGTTATATTCCAAAAAAGAGAGGGACATAATTGAAATTGTAGAATTTAAGAAGGGTACAAGTGATAAAAACCTTAATATTTCATTATTTAAACCTTTATTTTTTAAAAAATATACTAAACCATCAATTCTGGGTCAATCCGGGTCGATCCGGTCCAACCGTCCGAGTCAACCCGGTCCGACCACCGGTCTGACCCGGTTTTGAATAATGATTATCATATGCTTGATTAAAAAAATGTATCATTGGGAGTGTAAAGGTCAGTGTAAAAAATAGTCGAATCTTCCAACATCGATTTGAGCAAGAATCCATGTAGCCGGTCCTACTTGTAGTGGGAGAAGGCATAGTACATTTATATGATTAGAAGTGTAATATTATGATTTGATGAATAACGTAATGCAGATAATTTAAGGAGAGAGAGAGAGGCAATGGCCATATAAAGAAATTAAAAAACAAGAGATTTTATTCTTCAAATGCGTTCTCTTGCTAAAATAGGATTCTTTAGAGGCAAGGTACAGGTAAGCGGTAATCACAAGTATTTTTATTTGATTTTAAAATTAAGTTTCTTCTGATTAGTTGTGATTTGTTCAGTTCCATTATGTCATATAATATGACGGAACTATTTCTGCTAGGAAATAAATAAAAAATCTTGCAAAAAAATTATAAAAAAAACTCAATCAATGTCTGTAAAGAAAGAGTAATAATAATGCATGCACAAAATATCTGCATGTCATTCATCACATAGGTACTAGAAGTACTCTTAAACCAAAATGAAATGAAATGGAATATCCAAAACAAAACTATCCGCAAAAAATAAGACCATAAGTTTTTAAGTTTTCCTTTTAAAACATAAACCTTCCAAGGGAAAAAGCCCGTATTACGAGGGCAGTCCATATTTAGCCCTTAAGATCGAAGGGTTCCCACGATTACAGCAAGTACAACACCATAACAAAGAATCCTCTCTGTTTTCAGTCTCCCTAACAAGAATTCCCATCCAGCTTTTCCTAACACAACTTTTTAGGTCACTCTAAGGTGATGCTTTGAGTTTTGTACTTGTGGAATTTATTTTTGTAGAATTTAGTAATTATAATAAGAGTTTAATGGGGTTGCCCCCTTAGGACAAGCAACATGGCTGCTCCTGCATCGTTTTTGGTGTTTTTTTTATTTTTTTGAAAAATATCGTCATGTAAATTCATCCATATATCCCTCCTATATGTCATTCGAACTTCGTCAGAAACAGAGACTCCTACGGCCTCCATCCAGACTGTCATTTTTAACTGTAACGGGATTTTTTAAATTGACATCATCTCGATGGAGGCCGTAGGAGTTTCTGTTTCTGACGAAATTCGAATGACATATAGTAGGGATATAGGGATGAATATACATGGTGATATTTTTCAAAAAAAACTCCGAAAATGGCTCGAGGGCAGCTATTGTTGGCTGCCCCAAGGGAGCAGCCCATTAAACTCTTATAGTAATTATCCATATCCATGAAAGTATCGAAATGGAAATATCTAACCCCGTAGCTTTGTCGAATGTGATAGTTCATAAAATATTCCTATGGAATTAACTATTTTTTTCATCTATTTTTATTTGGGCAGAACATAAAATCATAAATCAGTATAAAATCAAGCCATATTAACCTTGCTAATTAACTAGGATTTATTAGGTGCTCTATCCTTCCCTCCTTTGATTAATCCAAAGAGTCTAATGAAAAATTAATCATTTGTTTACCATAGAATTGAAAGGTTGTTTACCTTTTTACAATTACATATGCTAATGGATGTTATGTTGAATATACCATTGCATCCGGTGTACAACAAAAAATAAGGGATATGTAGGTGGATAATTATGTTGATATTTATGAGTTTTTCCCAATTGATTGCAAAAGGAGAGAGAGAACGAGGTCATGGATGCCGTTGCGAGAGAATGAGGGACGGGCGAGAGAATGAGGGACTGTCTGGTTACTGGTGTATATCGGGGTATACTGGCACACCCTTGGTTCCAGCCTTCTTAATCTACGTTGGGATTACTTGTATTATCCTACAATTTGTTTGGTATCATATTTTTTAACCGTGTTCAAATAAAATTATTAACATAAAAATTTATTATAATCATGAAAAAGGTTAATATAACACATAATCAATATCACATCACAACGTAATTTTCATTCCAACCCTCCCAACCATCCAAACAACTACTATTCACAAGGAGATACTCCAACCCAACCCAACTTTAAGGATGCCTTGGTCATGTCTACTGGTGTAAATGAGCCAAACCTGAGCATACTTTCAGGCTTGGGTTTGGTTCCCTATATATATATATATAGGAAATATTTCAAATGAGGTGCACCTTTCCTGGATGCATGGAAAGCCACGTCAATTTAAGCATTTATTCTATTTATTTTACACATTCTAACTCCATAAATTTAATATTAAATATTAATATAGTATGTATATCATGAAAATTTTATGAAAATATTACTATATTTGACATTAAAAGTTTGTTACAATATGGATGATATATTTTACATAACTGTATAATGGTCAGTATTTTACAATATGTAGTTAAAATTTACAAAATTGTTACGTAATTTACAAATTTGGTAGTGTCTTTCTGAATTTCAGGAAAGACCCACCTCATTAGAAGGGCCCCCTATATATATATATATATGTGTGTGTGTGTGTGTGTGTGTGTGTGTGTGTGTGTGTGTGTGTGTGTGTGTGTGTGGGTTAAATGAGGCTACACCCAGGTTGTAGCCAATTGGCTACTCCCACCCATATTTTTCTCTCATTTTTTTATTTCTTTGAAAAATAAAAATTGGTATATTCATCACTATATCCCTCTAACATTCCATTAAAATTTCATCGGAAACAGAGACTCCTAAACTCTCCATCCATACTTCATTTTTTTAACGGTCGCAGGATTTTTTAAATCGACCCTGTTTGGATGGAGGCCGTAGGAGTCTCTGTTTCTGATGAAATTTTAATAGAATGTGAGAGGGATATAATGATGAATTTACAAATTTTTATTTTCCAAAGAAATTAAAAAATGAGGGAAAAATAGTTGTGGGAGTAGCTAAGTTGGCTACAACTAGGGAGCATACTCCCTTTTCCCTATATATATATATATATATATATATATATATATATATGGGTGCACTTGAATTGAGGTGATTAAGGAAAGGTTTCATCTTAGGCCGTGGGATGAAGAGTGTATGAAGGAGATTGAAACCACTATGTGGTTTTCGTGCCAACTAACATTCCTGTAATGTGGGATGGTTAAATTAATGCCAAATAAAAGTAGTACACGTCATTAAACATTCTATATTTAGCAAATATTCAGTTTTAAGAACACGACATTACAGAAACATTTGATTGAATAAAGCATCGCATTTTGAAATAATATGTTATGAAAATACAAATTATTGTGCTATTTTACAGCTTCATCTCGTATTTTACAACATCTTATCTACCGCTTATTCAGAAAAAAACCTAAATACGGTGACATTTTACGTTTATTCAATTGAATTTTACACATATTAAGAATCAAAAAATTACATTAGGTTAATTAATAAAATACGAAATTGTTCAAGACATTGCAAACTCTCTTATACGCATATACAAAATGAGAAATTTAGATATAAGAAAATGAGAATTGGAATTACGTTATATATCAATAATTTACACAATATAATATCGAAATTACAAATTTGAATTATATTTTACAACGATATTATGAAAACTTGATAACAATTATTACAAACTTTAAAACTAGTTTACCAACAATTATCATATTTTACGTATACATTCTATATTTTAGTAAAGGATACTATATTTTGGTAATGTAAAGTTCAATTAAGATATGTACGTTACGTATACGTATGTATATTTATATTCTCATATACTTGACATGAGATATAATTACAATTTTATATTAATATATTACAAAGTAACAATTTATTTTACAAGAATTGATGATATTTTACTGAGATATTATGACATTTTGCATTAACTTATTGATAATGTTGCTTCTATTTTACGTTACTGGCTTATATTTTACACAACCAAGTTATATTTTACAGCGTAGTCTTCTATTCTACAATTTGATATTTCTCTTGAACTGATATTCTCAATTCTACAAATATAATGAGAACATATACAATGTAACTGCTCTCATGTTGATATTAGTATTATATAACATTTTAAAAATTTTCTTTTTGTAATTTTTAATACTTTCAGAAAAGAACATAAGAAATGATATATATACATTGTCTGTTTTACGGATTTAAAAAATTATATTAATGATTTTGTATATAACAGTAAAAAATCACTAGAGAATGAGATTGCAAATGCTATGAATATTTTCTTGCGAGAAAAATAAGTATACACATTTCTCATTCAAAGAAACAAAATCTCAAAGCAAACATGAATCTTTTAAATTTAAATTGTGAAGAAATATTGATGAAACCATATATTAGAATTTGGAACAAATGAAACTAAGAAGAAGAACAAACATAATATGTAGATGAAGATAAAATACTAACCTGTTTAGCCGTAGAGATGATAAAGCAGAAATGAATTTCAAACGGAAACAATAGCTAACAATGGTTGAAGAGCAAAGGAAAAAAAGGGAAATGATGTTTTCGATTATTAATTAATTACCAAATTAATGATAACTCATTAATTAAGTTAAATCAATTTGAAATTTAAAATTTTAAATTCTTTCTATTTTTAGTCAAAACCGAAAACAAGCTCCTGTTTAATTGCGAACAATACGACATTGCCAATAAATCAAAATTAGAGATCTATAAATTAATGAAAACGAATTTTAGGAAAGTAAAATATGAAGTATATTCATATAATAATGTTACAAAAAACCTAATTTGAAATTAAGCAAGAAGAGAGTTACCGCAAACAGGCGACGACAGCAAAGCAGGCGATCTTCTAGCTACTCAATTGCGGAGAGAGTCTCCACTCGAGAAATCGCTTTCTAAGGAGAAAAGAACGACATCAGGCGACGATGGAGGAGATGCAATCGAACTTGGTTGAACCGATGGGGGAACGGGACGACGACTCATATCAGTACAATGAGGGTACAATGATGGAACTCCAGATCCATCGACCGAAGTAAAATATCAAAAGTAAGTACATTTTCAAATTAATAAGACTATTTTATCAATTTTATAGAAATTATATCTCTGTTATGGTATGAACAGAAGGAACACAAATATCAATTAGCAAAACAAAGGAGTTTGACGTTGAGAATGATACTCTGAAGCTTGATAATAGTTTTGGGAGTATGAAGATTTATTTTTATTTAAATATAAATTTCGTTTTTAATTTGTATGAATAAAATCAATGATCATTGCAACCACAAAAATGTTTTTTTCTCTTCTTTTAGGCAAAGGGTATGTACAACACAGATGCTACATTGAACATTTTGTTCAATTCATTGATAACCATAGACACACGCCCAAACATCAAGCACTTCTGTCAAAGACAGCTTTTGGGAAGCTAAATAACATTAGCCATGTTGAAATTCAAAGAAAAAACCTTCATTGGTTGGTTGAACAATACCAAGGAGGGAGGAATTTCAGATTTGGAAATAAGGTGGTGAGTTTCAGTGATGAAGAAGTTGGAGCAATTTTGGGCCTACCAAGCTCTGATTTCTCAATCACAGTGAGAGGAAGACACGTTCAATGGAAATCATTTATATCTCACAAAATGTTTGAAGAAGGAATGATTTTCAATAGAAAGAAGTTGAACAACATTCTCGAGGACTATTACAATAGAGATGATGACAATTCGGTCTCTATTTATGTTACATGCTTGATACTTTTGATGTTTGCTACATTCTTTTTCCCAAACAATTCTTATTCTTTTCCGAAAGATTTGTTACACTATGTAGAATCACTTGAAGATAAACGATACTTTAACTGGTCTAGTGTTGTGGTAAGGATGATACTGTTCAACATGAATGACGTAGTAAGTAGAGTTCAGAAAAGAAGAGCAGGTTCATCAAGGGTAACACTTGGTTACCTTACAGGATGTGTTTCCTGCTTATATGTGAGTACTTCAAACATAATTTTTATTATATGATCAATAAAAATAAATATTAATAAAACCAATGTATCAGGTATGGATGATGGAGTACTGCTGCAAAGACCTTGTGGTCAGCAGAGATCTTAGGCCACGAATAAGGAAGTGGGCCGGACCAATCAAAGGAGTTTCCAGAGCATTGGTTTCAATTACTTGTTATCAAGTAAGCCTTGTTAAGATGATTAATAATATACTGAATATCTCATAATTTCAATTTTTTCATTACTAAATGATCTTGTTTATATAGATATTACCTGCTTTGCAACTTCAAAAAAATGAAATTGTAAAGATAGGAGCAGACGAGTATGTTTTTCCGTTTAACAAGTTTACAATGGGTGGTTTTGCGGTGAGAAGACCAGAAATTTTGATCATAAACCCCATCTCAGTGCCACAAGATGTTTTAAAAAAGAAAGGAAAGCAACAACTAGAAGAATTGTGTGACCAAAAAAGAGTTGCTTGTGTTTCAGATGCAGACGTCGTAAAAAAAAGAAACAAAAAACCTGTATGTGTGATGCATTTTCCACTGAGATAGAGGAGCTGAAGGAGAAAATTAAAGCAATAAGTGAAACATATAGGAAAAAAGATGAAGAACACATCAGGATAATTTCTGAACTGAAGAAAGAGAATGATAAATTGACATCTGAGATTACGCAGCTGAAGGAAAAACTAAAAGTGATTCCTGATCATGATATGATTGATCTTGATCATAATGCATTGCAATCAGAAGAAACGTTAGAGAATAAATCTGGAAATTTTGATGAAGGTGACATTGATAACAATGACCAAAACATGGATGCACCAACACGCAATGTATCTGATGTCAACGTAGGAGATTTGGAACCTAGTAACTCAGATATTGGAGAAAAACTTCAGAATTTAATTTCTGAAATATGTGATGAAGATCCACTATATCAATCTCAGGATAACACAAAAAAAGATTCAGCTATAAACAGTGGCATGCCTTCTTTTGATCTGAACATTGGTGACAATTCACAATCAAAAAATGTGCACACAGAGCCTACTACAAAGAGAAGAAAAAAGGAAAAAGTCACTGTTCAACAAAGCTCAATAATTAAAAGATTGAAACAGCGAAGAGAAGCGGAAATTTTTTTTACAAGAAGCAGAGAAGCAAGGGAAAGAAGATCATGAAAAACAAGAGGATGAGACAGCCAGTGAGGTAAGCCATATAATATAAAACTTCTTTTGTATCAATTAATACAAATGACGTAGAATGAATATTTTCAATACTGCTCACAAAACTCTGTATATTCTATATGATTACGATATTAATTGTTTCTAACATTGTCTGTAATTGATTGAATAAGAATCAGTATCTATGCGATCTCGTAACCGATTTCATTGGTTACGAAAAAGTATCAGAACAGATAAAGAAAACCATTCAAGAATTTCTACGTGATCCTGCAGACAAGTAAGTATGTTAACATAAATTTCAGCATTTACATGTAAACATCTTTAACTTTAGATATATAATATTAATTAAAGATAATTCCTTAGATTGAATGCCACCTACTTTACTCCGGGAAATCAGAGTTTTAAGGGAAGAGATATTCATAACTTTTTATACGAAAGAATGGTCGAGGATACGGTACGTATATTTATAATATTTACCTTTTTATATTTGTTTATGCCTAAATTTTGTTTGATATTGTATATAATCGACATGTTTATGGACGTGCTGCACCATAAATACATCACAAGTAATGATCATGTCCCATTTGTATTCACACCAATATTTCAAATGATGAGATTATGATTACTGATATAATTAATATCAAATATCTTTAATCAGCATAATTTAGTATTCTTACTTGTATTTTTTCAGCAATATCTTGTGAATGTGGTGGTTAACACTACGGAAAGTGAATTTGATAAACTCGAGGAGCTATACAATGAAGGATTATTCATGCCAGAGTTGGAGAAAATTTTCACTGTTATCCACACAATAAACCATTGGCATCTTCTTGTTATTGATTTTAAAGCGAGAAAGTTCCTTTCATATAATTTTATGAAAGGAACAAAATTCCATAAAAAGGATGTATTGAAATGGGTATAACATAATAAAAATTTATACTTTATTAAATTCTTTAATTCAGTGTTAATAATATTCTTTTTGAATTACATATCAGCATGGCTGGATTTCGGAGTACTTCATGGACAGCATTCCAGATGATTGTCTCGCAGGTTGGGAAATCATATACGTACAAGATTGCCCGCAGCAACCTTCACAGAGTCTGGATTGTGGGATCTACGTGATGAAGATGATGGAGTACCTGTGTGAAGGAAGGGGGTTGGATTTCAGCTACGATGATATTGACAGATTCAGATCTGAAATAGCTTCGTTGTTGTTAACGTGTGGTCACATAGAGAACTCGGCGACACAGTAATGAAGATAGAAGACATAGTATAAACAAATCTTAGAGTTTTTGCATTTTATTTCAGAACTATGTATTGTTGAATTGTCTTAAATTGTGTTATGTTTCCATAGTTTCTGTTTAAAACTTCTTTAGAACAAAACATTTCATTTAAAGTTTGACGAGTAATCTATGATTGCATTGACTATTAATTACATGTTGTATTCAATATATACATGTTTGACAGGAAGACAGAAGATATATTATAATGCTCTATAACTAAACGACATTCTAGTTATGTTAAAGTTTTCTAATGGTCGAAAATCTACTTCTACTTTAAATATTGACATCCCGATGATTACTAATCGTTTGTTATTACTCATGCTGATATAGACTTGTATTTGCAGATACAATCATTAATTTGTTTAAAAAATGTAGCTATTTGTAAAATAATGAAAATTTAAGTAAAATATGGTAACAATAAGTAAAATATTATCACTATATGTAAAATAGTGAAGCCATTTGTAAAAAAATATAATATATATTATAATGCTCGATATCTAAACGACATTCTAGTTATGTTAGAGTTTTCCAATGGTCGAAAATCTTCTTCTACTTTAAAGATTCACATCCGGATGATTACTAATCGTTTGTTACTACTAAATTATCTTGTAGACTTGTATTTGCAGATAGCTTCCCAATTTTGATAAAAATATGATAGATGTTTATAAAATAATGAAACATTATGTAAATTATGGTAATAATACGTAAAATATTATTAATGTATGTAAAATAGTGAAGCTATTTGTAAAAAGAATAAAATATATTACAATGCTCGATAACTAAACGACTTTCTAGTTAGATTAGAGTTTTCCAATGATCGAAAATCTTCTTCTACTTTAAAGGTTCACATCCCGATGATTACTAATCGTTTGTTATTACTAAATTATCTTATAGACTTGTATTTGCAGATAACTTCACAATTTTGATAAAAATGATGTAGTTGTTTGTAAAATAATGAAACTTTATGTAAATTATGGTAACAATACCTAAATATTACTAATGTATGTAAAATAGTGAAGCTATTTGTAAAAAGTATACGATATATTACAATGCTCGATTACTAAACGACTTTCTGGTTAGATTAAAGTTTTCCAATGATCGAAAATCTTCTTCTACTTTAAAGATTAACATCACGATGATTACTAATTGTTTGTTATTACTAATGGTGATTTAGAATTGCATTTTCAGATAGAGTTACAATTACTGCAGATATTAGCAGATATGTACAGAGAGAATTCATATAACCGGTAAATTTACTGCAATTGCTAGGTTTGTTGGTAAGAAAATTTTAATAATATAATAATGACATGGGTTACGAAAATGTGTCAACTTTATAATCAAAGCTCTGAAATAATCTATGTTATGATACCACAAAGGGATACATCTGAACTGAAACAATATAAATAACACATTGTTTGAATTCTACAAAAACTGAACACAGAACGACAATAAAAAAATACATAAAAATAAAAAATCTAAGTCTGACAAGCATCCAAACGTCAAAGCTCATTTGCATCCAAGAATCTTTCAGTAAATTGCAAACCTGCAAAAACAAACATAATGAAAGGAATATAATAAGCAACATTAAAATGTTTTATATGAGATGTATATAATGTTACAACAAAATATAAAAAATATACTCTTACTTTATAATAATTTGATCAATTCATTTTAATTCCGGTCATCTTCAACTGCACAAAAAAACAAGAGAATTAGTGAACAGAAAAAAACATATCAAAAAATAATGAATGTTAAATATTTACCATGATTCGCCGATTTGTTATTAGAAAATTTCTAGAATCGTGTCCAACATTGTATTTGAGGCAAGATTTGCATTGTCGACCTCTATTTCTTCTTATTTCAGATTCCGATCTAATACGATTGCTAACACCCTTAGGTCTACCAACGCGACCACTACCTTTCGTTCTCGCAACATTAGGTTCTTTAACAGCTGGTTCAGTAATCATATCTGTAACATTTGTATTGTTCACTGTTGTAGAGCTCGAAGAAGGTTTGTTACTTATCATACGATCAATATTGCTACATAAATCAGTTAATTTTTCTTTAGCAAATAAGAATATATCCTCATCCTGTTCAAACGAAGCTGAAATAATATATGAACACAATTGATTAAGCTGAGATAACCTTTCTTGGTGTGCAACTTTCACATAAATAGGATAATTTCCTGATTTTTTAATTATTCTTGTCCACCTTTTCAATATATATTCCTCATTCAAAAGCTCCACATTCTGTATCTTCAAAACTGCAAGTATGTGCCTACATGGATATCCAAAGAATTGCATATTCTTGCATTCACAAACAATAAAGTCGCTTTCCGTTGACGAAGAAACACAATTCTTCGTCAGATTTCCCAATATACGACACAAAATACTGACAGTAATCCAGAGAATTCACATGAGTTCGAACATTAAGTTCCTTCACTTCGTTTAATTCAAAACAAAATTTATAAAATATGAACTTGGTGTATATACGAACCATCTGTACCTCCATCTTCCATTTGAAATTTGATTTTGGAGTGTAAACTTTACCAATGTTATCCATGTCATTCTCTCTTTCCCTTCGTCGTTGAATTGTAGTTTGAAATCTACAGACAAATTCAAGCAAAGAATTCTGTTTACGAAATTTATAAAATATGAACTTGGTGTATATACGAACCATCTGTACCTCCATCTTCCATTTGAAATTTGATTTTGGAGTGTAAACTTTACCAATGTTATCCATGTCATTCTCTCTTTCCCTTCGTCGTTGAATTGTACTTTGAAATCTACAGACAAATTCAAGCAAAGAATTCTGTTTAGTGATGTGGTGTTGCAAAAATGCATTCATACTTTCGCTCCTCTGTGTACTGCGCTGACCAGCCCAAAAATAATCCTTAAGATATAAACTAATCCATTTAAATCTGATAATATACTTCTCATTCAACCAGACATTAGATGATAAATTATACTGATCAATTATCTTACACCAGCTTTGCTCAAATTCCCTTATAGTTATACTTTTCCATACAATTATGGAAAACGCAGATAGAACTTCATTTATATCTTTAATCTTTCCAAGCTTACTTTTAAGCTTGGCCATTATATGCCAAGTGCAGAATTTATGAACAGTACGTGGAAAGCATAACCTAACAGCTGCACAGATTACCGGATCTTTATCTGTGATTATAGATACTGGATGTTTGCTCATTACTTCTAGAAATCTCTCAAATAACCACGAGAATGACTCGGTTGTCTCCCTGCTAATGAAAGAATTTCCAAAGAAAATTGTGTAACCATGATGGTTAACATCACAGAAAGATCCAAATAACAGATTATATTCATTGGTCCTATATGTTGTGTCGAACGATATTGTATCTCCGAATAATTTGTAATCCTCAATGGAGGCACTATCGATCCATATACACTGAATAAGCCTGTTATCATTATCGGTTGTGTAAGCATAGTAAAAATCAGGGGTATTGGCCTTGCAACTTTCAAAATGTTCAATTAGAAGGTGCACATCCATCCCAATACGTTGTTTTTTCTCATTTTTGTTTAAGTTGTAAATATCTCGAACAATACTAACAACTTGACCACTGGACATGTTTATGAAAGCTGACTGCTTGGATACAGGTATGTTTACATCATTCATTGACTTCACAAGCATTTTTGTGGCTTTTGAAAAACGTTTATTTGGTCTGAGGTATCTGCGTTTAGATGGAGAAACAAGATTGTGATTGTGTTCAGCCTCAAAATTCGATACAAACCCATCATTGAGATCAGGCCTAAATGAGACTGACATGAAAGCTTTGCTCCCAGTCCGTGATATGCCAACACGACGCTCCTTCTTATAAAAATTACATTCATCACTCCCATCACTTCTTGCATTGTCTACTGACATTGTTTTATCTGTATTTCTAGAGAACCCTCTTTCCAGCAAACAAAAGATTTAAATATAATTATCCGCTCCTTGGAAATCTTATGCTTTCCTAACATTGAATCCAGTCTCTGTTGCATATGCTCATAAAATTTATATGCATCTTGAATAGATAGAAATATTTGACCTATATGAGGTGTGATACCATTGACAGGGTCACTGATTGAGCAGTTATCTGAAATTCATTCGAAATATAATTGCATTATTTATAATTAATTTAAAATATTTTCTATAAATGTAAAATAATGATAGAAAATGTAAAATGATGCACGTATATGTAATTTATTAGATAGTGGACTGCTATTAGCATCATTCGGGCGATATTACATCGTATCCTATAATGTAAAATGCAGTTCAAAAGTGTAAATTATAGTTCATTGATGTAAAATGATGAACTATACCACCAAATATACTGAATTTACGTAAAATAAATTTTTTTTCCAACAGCATATAAATGAACAAGGACTGTAGACTGTAGTGCTTTGAAACATCTGAGTAATTCAGCATACCTGGTTGATGCAAATTATCATCAGTTCGTGCCCCCACTCCAATAACTTCACCCTCTCCGTCAGATAACTGGACAAAATAAATATAATAATGTCACATATTAAAATATAAAAGCCCAAAATATTAACGCATATTACGACTTCGATTCAAGACCCAGATCGTCTTTCAACCAAAATTAAAATAGTTCTCATTATTTGCATACATATCGATTAAAGGGGAATGAATAACGTACATTACGTGTGCATTATCTCTGTAAAATTCGGGATCTCTTATTTCATCGAGTTCCATTGAATACCACGGAGATTGATAAGAAATATTTGAAAAAAAGTAGAGATATGTCGAGAAATACTGAATAGGAGTTCAATGTAACGTTAAGGAAAAAACCATATTTTGGGAAGAAAGAGAATTCGATTTGAACATAACCAATCCGCGATAAAATTGGAATTCAATTGATTTCCACCATATCTGTCGTCATTAATAGAATATGGTAAATTTCTATAAATAGAAATTCATTAATAGAGCCTTAGTGGTTTCGACTCTCTAAAGGTGGTTTTTACTGGGGCCGTCGATTGTAATCTGACGGGAGCAATTAGTTGTCGCACAATGGTTGCAATGAGGCTCCACCTCAATTCAAGTTTTTCCATATATATATATATATATAGGAATTTTATCTAGAGGGCATTGTACCCATTTTATATAAAATGAGCCCTTATTCCCAACCGTTGGATTAAATCATGTGATCCCATGATTATAGGAACCACGATTGTAACCGCCATTTTTGTAAAAATGAAAATTAATTACATTCCTTAATTAGCAAATGAGTCATTTCTTCTCGCGTCATTTTCTATCGAGGAAAAAGAACCCCTTCTTGTCATTCGCGAGAGCTTCGAGCGATTCTTTACTCGTAATCTGGAACCAAAGGTACTTTGATTTGCAATTTATAATTTTTTATATGTTTTTCGTTACATGTTTTCGTTTCTAATATGTATTTAATAGGTTCGTGTATGGATAATTCGCGAGTAGATTTTGATCTTGATACGTATGATTCAACGATGAAAGACGACTTTGTCCATGGTTCAGAAAGTGAAGATTATTTATGTGAATTAGAAGATGAAGGCAATCTTTTCGATCTGATTGATGTCCACAAGAACTCTGGAAGATTAGGTATTTTTTATATATTTTATGTAATCATATGAATTTTATTTTCAAGTTGTTCATTGTATCATTGAAATTTTGAAATTCGTATCATCATCAACTTTAAATAAGATCTAGTAATATATAAGCATCTTTTAAGTATCTGTAAGATCTCAGAGCAAACAAGTAATATATGTAAGATCAAATATCATAGCACATGTAAACATCAGTAAGATTTATTATGACACAAGTAATATTTTTATATTCAATATTAATATTTGCAAAAGAATCAGTAAGCACTAGTGTAGCACATGTAAGTATCAGTAAGATTTATTATGACATAAGTAATATTTTCATTTTCGATAGTAATATTTGCAAAAGAATAAGTAAACTCCTATGTTTCAGATGTATTAGTAAGTTATATGGTATCACGAAGTAATATTATCAATCTCATTAGTAATAACTGCAAAAGAATAAGTAAGTATCAGTAAGCTATGTTATGACACAAGTAATATACATAAATTCAGTAGTAGCACTAGTGTAGCACATGTAAGTCTCAGTAAGCCTTATTATGACATAAGTAATATTTTCAGTTTCGATAGTAACTTTTGCAATAGAATAAGTAAGCTCTTATGTTTCAGATGTATCAGTAAGTTATATGATATCACAATGTAATATTATCAAATTCATTAGTAATAACTGCAAAAGAATACGTAAGTATCAGTAAGCTATGTCATGACACACGTAATTTACATAAATTCAATACTGATACTTTAAATACGTAAGAATACGTAAGTATCAGTAAGCTATTGTATTAGTAAGTTATGCAATATCATGATGTAATATTAGTAAACTCACATAAGTAATATTTTCAGTTTCGATAGTAACTTTTGCAATAGAATAAGTAAGCTCTTATGTTTCAGATGTATCAGTAAGTTATATGATATCACGATGTAATATTATCAAACTCATTAGTAATAACTACAAAAGAATACGTAAGTATCAGTAAGCTATGTCATGACACACGTAATTTACATAAATTCAATACTGATACTTTAAATACGTAAGAATACGTAAATATCAGTAAGCTATTGTATTAGTAAGTTATGCAATATCATGATGTAATATTAGTAAACTCATTAGTAATAATTGCAGAAGAATACGTAAGGTCAGTAAGCATACTGATGCTTTAAATATGCATACTGATACTCTTTTTATGGTTTATTCTTTTAGTCAATGATGAATATGAAAGCGTTGAAGATTTAAATGATGATGATTCCCCTATATCAGTTGTTGATCCTGCTATTATCCGTCGAGAGGGTCTCTCTTTCTTAAACCTAAAGGAATGTGAAATGTTCTATGAGAAATATGCTACTGAACTTGACTTTAATATTAGGAGGAGTAGCACCAAATATTGTTTTGATCGAAAAAACAAAGTTAAGAATCTTTCTTTTAAAAAATATGTTTGTTGGAAGGAAGGACAGTATGTTCAAAATGCCAAAAAAAGAAAGATATCATCGAGCCTGTCAGTGGTAGACGCAGAAGCTAATCTTGATGGAATAAACAGCGAGGGTAGACGATGTGGAATAAGCCGTTGTGGTTGTAAGGCAAAGTTGTGTATTAAATTAAATCAGATATCTAAACAGTGGGATGTGGTCTCATTCGTTGAGGAACATAACCATAAACTTGTTTCTCCAAGTAAGAAAAAGTACTTGAGACCGAATAGGAGAATAACTAAGGCCACAAAGAATGTACTAGCTTCTATGTCTCAAGTGAACATCCCTACTGCCAAACAAATTGCTTTTTTGGACAAACAAAGTGGATCTGACGAACGCATTGGTTTTATAGTCAGAAACATATACAATTTGAAGCGTGATCAGAAGAAAGAAATTGAAGGCCGTGATGCTGTTATGTTGTTGGAACATCTTGAATATTGCAAAAGCATTACACCTGAATTTTTTTATGTGTACAGGCAAGATGAAGATTTGTGTTTAACTCATTGCATGTGGATAGATTCTTATTCTATGGAAGATTATAAATTGTTTGGAGATGCTGTTACTTTTGATACAACATACGATACAAACAAGTATAACCTCATTTTTGCTGCTTTTTGTGGAGTTAACAACCATAAACAGACTGTATTCTTTTGCAACGCATTCTTAATGAATGAGACAAATGAGTCTTTTGTATGGCTTTTTAAAAATTTTCTGATCGTTGTTAATGTCGCTCCCAAGACAATTATGACTGATCAGTGTCCATCCATTAATGCTGCTATAAGAGAAGTCTTCCCCTCTACCAAACATAGATATTGTGGTTGGCACGTTACATCTAATATGAAGAAGATGATTAGTTTAACAAAGAAAGCTGATATAACAATTCCTGCATTGAATAAGATTATTTGGGGGGTAAAAAGTGAACAAGATTTTGAAGTTGAGTGGGACAGAATAATAACAGAATGTAATTTACACAAAAATAGATGGATTAATGTTATGTATCGTATTAGGAGAGTGGGTTCCTATTAAATGAGAAGATATTTTTTTACTCAGATGAATACAACACATAGGAGCGAGAGCATGAATTCATTCTTGACTAACCATGTCAATCAGTTGAATAGTTTATATGAGTTCATGACTAGATTTCAAACCGCAGTTGAAAGAATGAGAGAGCATGCTAATAGGATGGATAATGAAAATGAGAATAAAATTCCTAAGTTGGCTACGCAGTGGAGCATTGAAAAACAATTTTCTGAGAATTTCACAAAGACCTTGTTTTATATGGTTAAGACAGAGCTTTTGGAAGGTATTGAACTAAATGTGATTACATTTCTTTCTGTAGATGATGTTATACAATTCAGAGTATATCTTATTGGGAGGATTGAAGATTTCAACAGAGTTACTTTTCATGCTTGTTACAATAAATTCAAATGTGATTGTATGAAAATAGAATCAATGGGTATTCCTTGCAGACACATTATTAGTGTTTTAAAACACACTGATGCGTTAGACGTTCAATCCTCCCTTTTATTGAATAGATGGAAGAAAGATATCAAGAGAAATAGTTACTACCCACTTTATAGGAGGAGAACAGTGCAAGATGATAATAGTCAATTAAGAGTATTGGCAAATGAACTTATTAACGAAGCTGATTGCAACAAAGAAGTATATAATTACATTAAGAAGGTCCTTATAGATGCTTCTGAAGGAGTCAAAGCTATTAAGAGGAAAAGGATCATTGTAAATGTTGAAGATGTCCATGATGTTAATGAAAAATGTGATAAGACAGTATTTGTTGTAAAAGATCCTAATGTAGCAAAACCAAAAGGGTCTGGAAAAGGTGGTAGACCAAAGGGCAGCACTAATTGATTGAAATCAATTAGTGAAGAAAATTCGTCAAAGGGTAGACAATACAAATTATGCCACAAATTCAATGCAGGATATGATTCAAGGAATTGCCCTTGAAAATCTTAATATAATGCATGATGGTAAGAAATATTCTTATTCATATGGTTTGTATAGTACTTTTAGTATATTAACGTTCTGATAACAATATGTATATTTTTTCCATTACACAGTTGGTTACATTATCAATGAGCTAATATTTGAAAGTTTTGAAGTCAGATGTTATTCAAAGGACTGAGAAGACTGATGGTAAGATAAATTCTTATTCATATGGTTTATATTGTACTTTTAGTATATTAACGTTCTGATAACGCTATGTATATTTTTTCCATTTCACAGGTGGTTACATAATCAATACAGCTGATATTTGAAAGTATTGAAGTCAGATGATATTCAAAGGATCGAGAAGACTGAAGCTTATTTTGGCATACCCCATTACACTTTATAGAAGAATTCCATTTTTTTATGTTCCCCTTCTTTGTAATCTTTCTAAATTGTTTACTATTCATCAAGTATGAAGTTGTGTGTTTATGATCTGGTTGTAAGTTATTTTCTATTGTTTAATTTCCATTTGTAATTTACAAGTATGTATAAGTAAGTTGGTACTTGTCAATGGTCTTGTAAGTATGAATCATGTTTCAGTAAATTTTGTGAATGAATCAGTAAGTTATGTCTCTCACATGTTTTAGTAAGTTTGGAACATGAATCAGCAACTTTGAAGAATGAATCAGTAAGTTAATTTTATTAATCAGTATATATTACCCATATTTTCTTTGACGTATGCATCAGTAAGTATGAAGCTTGTATAAGTAAGTTTGTAAAGGACATCAGTAACTTTCATCATTATAAACGTAAGTATCAGTAACTTAAATAATAAGTAAGTTTTTCTGTATCATATTTAACTATAAGTAAGTTTCTAATATATTACAAGTAATAATCTCAAAATCATTAGTAAGTTATTACGTATCATTTGTAATTATTAGTAACTTAAAACATAATATATGTATATAATGTAAGCACTTGTAAGCGATCTTTAATAGGATTTAGAAGATTGTTTAAGCATTTGTATCAGTAAGATATTAGTTTACTCAAGTAATATTTTCAAAATCAACCTTAAATTTTTATGTAGTATATGTAAGTAATAGTAATTATTAGTAAGTTTTTATGTAGTATATGTAAGTTCTTATTATTCACTTTTCGTTAGTAATTTCCAAGACTGTATAAGTAAGTTGGTACTTGTCCATCATCAGTAAGTATAAATCATGTTTCAATAAATTTGTTGTATAAATCAAGTTCTTGCATGTGACATGTTTTAGTAAATTTGGTATGTATCAGTAACATTGAAGAATGCATCAGTAAGGGGTTTTTATGTATCAGTATATATTTCCCATATTTTCTTTGACGAATACATCAGTAAATATGAAGCGTGTATCGGTAAGTTTGTAGAAGACATCAGTAACATTCATCATTATAAAACGTAAGTATCAGAAACTTAGATAATAACTACGATTTTTTGTATCATATATAACTATAAGTAAGTTACTAACGTCACAAGTACTATTCTCAAAATCATTAGTAAATTATTACGTATCATTTGTAAGTATTAGTAACTTATAGCATAATATATTTTAATCCGTAAGTTCTTAGATTATTGAAGTAAGATTTTCAAAATCAACTTTAAGTTCAAATAGTAGTATATTTAAGTAGTAGTAAGTTATACAATACTCAAGTAATATTGTCTAAAGCAATAGTAACTTTTTTATTTAGCATTATATATATCAATAACTTAATGCATCTGTAAGTATCAGGTAGTAGACGAATTTATTATCTGTAATAATTTCAACAATCAACAATAAACAACTATCAAAATTTTCTCATTCATAAAGAATTCCATGTTCAAAAGAAAGATACTACATTTAAATTTTGAACAGTACATGTACATATTTACATCATCTCTATATACATGTTTAAGATATCACATTTCTGTTAATCTTTCTTCTGAACACTTGTAAGTAGTATAGCTGCTATCTCCGTACGAAACTTGGGGATATCTTCGATTCGGAACACTGGATCTTTTCCTTTACAAATAAATTCCATATACTTCATTACATAAACTCCACAATCAATGGAATCACTTCGCTGCATTGGGATTCCTTTTTTTTATCTCTACTGGCCACTTTTCAAGGTGCTCTCCAGTAAATAGGCAGAAGTATTCTTCCATCCAATCAACCTAAGGGTATTGTTAAAGAAATATGTTAGTAAAAAAATATATCAAAAATGGATGTATCACAAAATTTTATATCTTTTTACCCATTTTCTAACATACATGAGGTGTTTTTTCATCCCAGCAAGTGAATTGTATTAAATGAATTTCTTCTCATCAAAATCAGCCACGAGAAGATGCCAATGATTGGAGGTATGGATTACACAAAAGGCTTTTTTTACACTATCAAACATTGTTCTTGTGCATGAGAACAAATGATTTAGAGCCTCATAATCTTCTTCTGTTGCTTCTTTCACAATCTTTGGGAACAATTGCTGAAATGAATAATATTTAGTTAATATAATTTAAATTAAAAACAAAAAATAGTTAAGTACTATTACCATTTGAGCCGTATTTGCAAAAATAAATGGACATTCCACGTTACTTTCTTGATATGATTTGTAAAGCACATCCATTAACATGTCCAAAATCACATCTATGACCATTTTGTTATAAAGTAGGTCTTCAATGTGTATTCCATTGCAAAAGTTGTCTCCTGGACCATGGTAAGTTGCTCCAATACTGAAATGTAAGTTAAGTTGTAATATTAAAAAAAATCAACATAAATATATCATGAAATGGGTCTAATAAATTTAGTAAATCTCCCCTTACTTGGCGACAGGATCCTTAAGAAATTCATGAATGGTTGCCCTCTCTGATTCAGAAATTGCATCATATCTAGCGTAATCGATGCGATTTAAATTATAAACCTATAAATAAATTTAAGAAATATTATCATTATTTTGTGTTATTGTATCATTGTAATTTCTTACTTTTGAAGCATCACCAAAAGAATTTAAGCATTTATATTTATGTAAGCATTTGTAAGTATCATTAAGATATTAAAACAACATAAGTAATATTCTCAAATGCATCAGTAAGTTCCTTTGTATCATTTGTAAGATTCATTCAGTATAAAAATTACCCACCCAATATTTCTAAGATCGACAATAACTTCTTAAGTGTCATCTCTAAGTATCAGGTACCGAAAGACACTAGTAACATTATATGTATCAACAGTAAGTTAATATATAAGTATTTGTAATTTAATAATTGACAGAAGTAATAATATATAAATGAACAGTAACTTAATATTTAGCATATGTAATTTATTAAACTACCATAATTTGAATAACACTAAATCAATAAAAGTAACAGTATATGTAAAGTATGGTAGGATGATTTCATACCTCCAAAGTTTGCTCTTTGTTGTCTTCAATCTTTGGAATTTCATCTTCATCTTCTACCGTCATCACTTCTTCAATATTCTTTTTTTCAAGCGTTCTTTTTTTCATTACTATTTTCTCCTTCATTGGGATGGTTTGTGCTATTTCTTCTTCCTTTATTGCTTTTCTAGATTTGACCCTTTTTGACATGCTGCTAGGGAGTAATAAGCTTCTTACTTCTACCCGTCTTTGGAACACATGGTTTAATTTTGCCACGATCTTCAGAATCCTCCTCAATTCCAAGATTAAAGGATGGTGATTCGATCTTTTTTGTGATATTATTTTGGTCTTCTTGATCACCAACCTTTGTTGTCTTCTCCTCTTGTTGCTTTACACTAACTGATTTTGCAAAGAATTCCTCAAACCATTGCTTTAGAATATAGATTTCGACCTTCAGCTTCTCATTCTCCCTCAATGTATTCTCATATTTTTCTTTCATATTTTTGTACTCATCCAAAGTGGGCATCTGAGAAATGAAACTCTCCAAATCACTTATTTTCTGCTTGTGTTCTTCACATTTAAACTCTGGTATATTTTGATGTTGAGCAGTCTTCAAAATTGATGTCATTGAACAATCATCAAGTTGCCGTTGTTGTGGTACAATGACACGCAATGCATAAGCAGTTGAGATGAAACCCTCTGTTACGAAGGTTTCATAATCAAATATGAATTCATTTGGGTCAATCTTGAATAGCTCTTTTTCTTCATAGTCTAGCTGAACAACAATCTAATGCAAGGAAATATATTTAGCCATCAATATGCAATATTTATTTTAATAAAAAGTATCATTTCAAGTTAAATTAATAATAAGAAGCATTAACATCTTTAAATGTATCAGGCTGTCAGTAGATTTGAAATCAGTAAAACTGACATATGAAGTAAATTTGAAGTAATCAGTAAAATATTTGATTTCATATGAGACATGTATCATTTAATTTGAAGCATGAATTAATATTAGTAAGATATTACTTCTCACATGTAACTATTTACCATAGAATATTTGAACAATGCTACATTAATTATGAAGCGTGTATAAGTAACTTTGATTAAGGCAACAGTAACTAAAGTTAATTTTTTCAGTAATTTTACGGATTAGACTAGAAATAACAATTGGAGTATGCATGATTAGTAATTTTGAATGATCCAGCAGTAAGTTTTCTTTAGTTATTAGTAACTATTTTCAATATCGCATATTTCATGAATGCATCAGTAACTTCATAACTTGTATACATACTTGAATTGTTCAAAACTTGCATTAGTAACTTGCATCAGTAACTTGCATCAGTAACTTCCAAACTTACTTCAGTAAGTATTTGTGATTTATTGATAAATATTTTCAATATCGCTTTTTTCATGAATGCATCAGTAACTTCAAAATTTGTATTTGTACGTGAATTGTTCAAAACTTGCATCAGTAACTTGCAACAGTAACTTTCAAAACTTGCATCAGTAACTTCAAAAATTATATTCAATATTAAAATCACTAATGAAAATGTAAATAAAATTATGTTACCTGATCTTTATCAAAGTTTATGAATTGTTCAATGGTGACTTTGCAAGGAGTTGACCATTTCCTAATTCTTGGCAAGAGATTTTGATTTAATGCATGTGTTGGGAATAAGTGCTCCAGAGCCCATGCCTTAAAATAATTTAATATAATTAAATATTTGGTAAATATTTATTAAAAGCAAACTAGTAGTTAGAGATTAAAAAAAGTTACATATAAACACGCTGCACATCCAGTTAAGTAGCCAACTGTGCCTTTCCCATCAGATGATGAACGCTTCCTTATTTTTTCCACTATGTCTTCCAAGCGTTGCATTATCATATTCCTAACTGCATTAGACCAATTGAAGAAATGTGTATCTTCAATTGAATCTATGTAATTTAGTAGGACCTTTGGGAAGCAGACGTTCGTTTCGGGGAATAGAAATGTACAAAACATTAATGATATTAGACATCTTATGTACATTCTATTTGAATGATCATCTTCTTGAGATCTTAAAGATTCAAGCATGTCACAAATGTTATGACGATTTAATAACATGCTTGGTTGGCAAAATTGCTCTTCGAATGAACTTGGCCATTCAAACGAAAAACCCCTTAGTTGTATAGGAAATCCTAATGAAGGCAACCCCAAAATCAAGCCTACGTCATTATCTGAGAATATGAGTTCTTTCTCTCCAAACTTAAAAATCCGATCTCCTTGATATCTTTGAACAATAAAGTCCAATACTTGATAATTAATATCAAGTTTTGTAATTGATACTAATCTTGAGAAAGCGGATTTATCGATCAACTCCTTATGCCTTCCAGTCAACTTGTTGTTACCAAGATATGTTACAAATTGTTTTATGTAACATCTGTGTTGGACACAATATCTCGCTGCAATAATGAAATTAAAACCATTTAAAATTTTGCATATAAAATAGGCTTTTCTTAACTTACAATCTTAGTGGATATTTTCTAACCTGGCAATGGTTCTATCTTTGCATCATCCTTTACATTTGTAAGACTCAAAACTGATGCTCTTTCTACACAGCACAAAAGTCTGTGAATAGTAAGTTATGATATTAAGTATTACCATTTTGTATGTTAATATGCAAACTTACCAGTGGTAATTTCAGTAGTTTTATCTCCCTCAAAGCTTGTATCTGCAATAAGTTACTTGTTAAGACATAATTGAATTATATTATATATTTTAAATTAAAAAATAACAAAATTACCACTTGCAGAGTCCATAGTTCCTTTTTTACATTTTGCGGTTTTCGTCTCTTCTAAGAAACATCAAATGTTTTTGCTTGTTCCATCTGCAAAATAGTAAATGAAATACTAATCTCAATTACTGATATAAGAATTTTAGTGATTTCAACAGGAACATCAAGTATTAACTAATTTACTGAACCATAAATTTGAGATATATTCAGTATTTCTTTGTCAAGCTTCATTAGAATTAGGCAATTGTAAGATAAAAATGCAACCGCAAAAGTAAAAAACTATACTTAATTGTAAAGAATTAGTAAACATATGTATGCAGCTATTGGAAACATCCTTCTCAATATGTTATATGCATGCAGCTATTGGATTCATACGAAAGTGTTAAAAGTTGAAAGGATTTTTTTCGTAACCCTAATACGTATAATTCCTAAAAAAACTCATTTAGGAAGTAACCTAGCATTACAATGGAAGATGACGGTTGTTAATCTTTCACTAACCGTGTCTGACCGTGTTTAGCCTTCTCCGCCCTCGTTGCAATCGTCGAGAAGGTCTTCACTGCTTCGCCGCGAACCGAGCACTCTCGCCTGAAGTAAGTTTTTGAAAGTTAACCTATCTTGTGTTTTATGATAAGGCGGTAAAAAGTAATTTATTGGAAAAATAGTTTATAATATCATGATGGTAATATTATATATATGGCAAGTAACTTTTTGTACTTATACAGGTAACTTTAAAGTCATACTATATTTTTTTTCATTATCAATTAGTAAGTTAGAAGCATGTACCAGTAAGTTCACGATGCTCACCGGTATCAGTAATTATGATACTTGAATCAGTAATTTCATGCTTCACAAAAGTATTCGTAAGATCGTAACACTTATCAGTAACATTGAAGAATGCATTAGTAAGATTATTTAATGAATAAGTAACTATTTCCCATATTACATTTGGAGAATACATTCAGTAAATTTGAAGGTTCTATCAGTAAGTTAGATGAAGACATTAGTAAGTTCCATCATCTTATCAGTAACTTTAATATCAGTAAGTTAGATGAAGACATTAGTAAGTTCCATCATCTTATCAGTAACTTTAATCTTTAAACTTAAAATAACATTAGAGTTATGGTTCTAATATTGGAATATGTATCAGTAACATAGAATTAGGCAGCAGTAACTTACAATCTTTAATCTGTAATACTGATGTATCATTAGTAACTTTCTAAATCTTACTATCAGTAATGTTCTTACTTCTCAAATTTATTTGTAAGATCGTAACACATATAAGTAACATTGAAGAATGCATCAGTAAGTATATTTAATGTATCAGTAACTATTTCCTATATTACATTTGGAGAATACATTCAGTAACTTGGAAGGTTCTATCAGTAAGTATGATGAAGGTTTCAGTAACTTCCATCATTTTATCAGTAATATTAATTTTTACAATTAAAATAATAAGAGTTATTCTTGTAATTTTGGAATATGTATCAGTAACTTAGAATCATCAAGCAGTAAGTTTACTTTATTTATAAGTAACTATATTTAATATAGAATCTTAGAAGCGATAACATATTTGTTCTTAAACGAAAAAATTAAACGATAAATCATTTCAAAATATTTGAAGCGATAAACTATTTGTTCTTAATCCAACAACCAAAATTTTTCTTACTATCAGTACCTGTACATGATTTTTTAATAAGTCTGCATCAAAATTTAGTAAGATCTGAATCGGAATTTAAATATCTTTAAATTATAGGAAAGAAAATATTTTCAAAATGTTCTTCAAAGACGACTATACATAAAAACTTACTGATGTCGAAGATGAAGCGACCTCGAAGATGAAGGCGTACGAAAGAAGGTATTGGCTTTGTTTGATCGTCGTTCTTCGTAATAAGGAAACACAATTTTGTTTTTGTTAATCATCGTAACAAATGGCGTCAATGAAATTAATTTACCGCCCATATTTCTCGCGATATCAGTTATTGTATTCAAAATATGCCATATTTGAAATTATCATCGAAATTTTATTTAGACCTCACGATTTTAATCGGACGTCTACAATTAGAGGCCTATTAATTGCTAAATGGGCACAGTGCCCTCTAGATAAGCCCTCTCTCTCTCTCTCTCTATATATATATATATATATATGCACACACATACATAGATTCGTAGAGATATTGGTTACATATCCATTACAATGGATAAAGTAGGTATGGAATGGGTTCATTAAAGATTTGATGGTTATAATTTTCGTGCAATCTTAATCTCTTACAAGTCAACCATGATAAGAGTACACCATCAGATTCAGAAACTCTCCATCTGATCGTTCACATTGTCCTACTCATGGTAGGCAATATCATGATATATCGATGATATGTCAGTATCAATGAAATGCCAATATCGATATCGGCCTTCATATCTTTTTCCCGAATATCGGTGATATGAGGCCAATATATCGCAAATATATCGCGTGTTGGCGATATATCACCGACACAAAGAATATTCCAGCTAGGATTTCCACCGAAATCGATCCCAAATCGACGCATATCGACCATTTCACCTGTATCATGTTGGAAACTCAAGTCCAAAGCTCCTTCCTTCCTTCTTTTAGGTAAGATCTAGATCTACTCCAAATTTTATGTTGAAATAGCGGAAATTCTCATGGGATAATGTATTTTATAAGTCTAGACCAAAAATCAATGTGCAGAACAAGAACTCCTCCTACTTCATTGAGTGGATAGCGAACAACGTGAGGTTCAGCGTGTGCGACATACCACCTCGCGGGCTCTCCATGGCATCGACGTTCCATAAATAATATCAAGAGGACTCTACTGATATAAATGAGGAAATTGATGATGGTTTTACTTCAGAGGATGAAAAGGAGGTGAGAAAAAAATGGATGCGTGATAACGTGTAGAAATGGCATAATTCGGGTCGGGCCAACCTAGCCCAATCTGAATACCAACTCTTTTAACCCGATTCGATCCAAGTTCAAAATTGGAGTGGGATGAGCTTGAGCTAATACATTGGTCCATATGATTTTTCGTGTTAGGGTTAGACCGTCATTTGTCCCAGCCTAATTCGCCTCCCTATCTGGATTTAAAATACAATGTTAGAAAATATTATTGATTGTAAGTTGATTAGTATATGTTTCATTATTTTAGAGAGGGAGGAGAGAGAGAGAATTTTGGTAGTGACGTTTAGGGGGTGTCGGAAATTTCTCAAGTTCGAAATTTGCTCGGGTTCGATTCGCTAAAAGTTAGACTCTGATTCGGTTCAGAAATAAACGAACCGAACTTGAACACGAGTTTAGGCTTGATTAAATAAACGAACCGAATGTAAAAATCATAGGTTCATTCAGGTTCGATTCGTTAAAAGTTCGATAAACACACACAAACAAATATATATAGTTATAAATCTTTCTCCACATGAGTTTATTTTGTCCCAAAATAAGTGAAGTCTGTTTAAAGATAAGTAAATATTTACAGGATAAGTAGGTTTTATATCGGTATAAAGTATCCTAAAATAAATAGTCACATCATGGTTACAACATCTATCATCTATGTCTGTAGTACTTTTCCCTTCATTATCTTCAAATCAACAGAACAAGTATAAACCTTACTTATTGTATATCCCCACATTATTCTTTATCCTCATCTAGACAGATAAAAATATATATTATAATTATACTTTTTTTTCAAAGAGATGAATCATTATTAATCTATTTTTTTCAAAAGATAACGAAGAGCTAGATAACGAAAAAATAGAATGAATGTTTATTCTAATTACAGAAACACACATATTTCCATTTCTTTTCTTTTCACTCCCTCTTATTATATAATTCTCAAGTTCGATATACACTTAGGTTCGATTCGATTAAAAAGTGGTTCGATTCAGATTCGGTTCGAAAATAAACGAATCGAACTTGAACACAAGTTTAGGCTTGATTAAATAAACGAATCGAACCTAAAAAATGTAAGTTCGCTCAAGTTCGATCCGTTTACATCTCTAGTGACGTTGCAACGGAAATTAAAGAAAAAAGATAGCATTTTATTAAAAAGGGGAGAAGATGGGACGTTGGATCATCATATCCAAGAGGGAGCAGTTATGGAAATGCAAAAGGCAAATATTAAAGCCCTACTGGTGGAGTCCAAGAGTCAAAATGGGCTCAAATGTTGAGTGACCATTGATTGATCCCTCAACATAAAAGTTCTAGATTTGGCAAAGATTTTAAGTTGTTAATTTTCTAATTACCACTATTCAAATGAGGTGAAGTATTATAACAATGATTTGCATTATAGTTTAATGTATGATTGAAGGTAATATAAATAAATAAGGTGGTAAACTACCTTTTTCACTCATATATCATGCACTACAAGAAATCTGAACTATGTCAACGAATAATTTGAATATCTTTTGCCATATATCTTCCGATATTAAATGTATAACAATGAATGTTATTAGTTGAAAACATAGCCTTTCTTTGTATAATTAACAATAAATGCTATATCTATTGCTAAATATTCACGCAACAATGATTTATCGATCGTCGTTAAAATTTGTACAAGTCGCTGCTAAATTTAATAACAAATATAAGAAAATGTCAACGGATACCTATTGTTATATGAGCCCAATGCTCCACCCTATGTACAAGAGTGTTTATTTCCTTCTTCGAAAATTCTGAGAAAAATGTATGGATCCAATATACATGATTTGGTATTAGTTGTTTAAAATTGTTCGACGACCTCCAGGGGGAGTGAGTGAGGGGGGAAGAGGTGAGGCCAACAGCCACCACGGGGGCTCTCCTCCCGATGCAGTTAGTTTTTTGTTTGTCTGGTTGTTTTAAAGATGGAACAAATTTAACTATCGCAATCATTCTTTTGATACGACTGTGACTCATGTCAAAAGCTCTACAAAGTAAAACTTCAGTGACAGTAGTACCACGACTATTATACCAACATGCGACACCCTCGGATTCGGGTACACATTTACATGACACTCGCAACATTATTTTAATAATTGATTGCATTAGTTTAACTAAAAACAAGGGAAAATTTTTCGCATTTTGTAATGACATTCGCAATCAATATAAACAACCACAGAACCAATTAAAAGTGTTACCAATTTTTCATTACTTTAATTTCCATATAGTTCACATGTACAAAAGAAATATTACATTGCATGCATGTTTCCCAATAGCGACAAAACAAAAATAAAATCAATATACATAAATTGAACCAAAAACTACAACAATTGTACCATCTGGTATAGTAGGGGATTGTCAAAATCATCAATCAGCTACTGTGAAGTAGGCTTTTTTTCCTGTCAAGCATGCAAGGAACAATAGGATGTCAACGGTTGTTGCGTACATTCCAATATATTAAAAAATAACAAGTAATTTAGTGTGTCCAAATGAAAGAAGGTAGAAAGGAATTAACACGTAAAATTTACAGCTACTTGCGTGGTAACTATTTTTCAAGTTGCTTTATTTGTAAACCCCATGTTCACCAATACCCCAAACATTTCCACATTTACACACACACTCACTAACTCTCTCTCTCTCTCTCACACACACACACACACTAGTTAATGATCTATCTTTAAGTTTTTATCTCTTATCATTTAGATATCAGGTTGATGGATCTTGATATTGAGGATGATGTGTTTCTGATCCGATCCTTAATTCTATTTAGTTCCTTAAGTATAGTGGATAGTCTGTGATCTTGATCTGACTGTGACCTCACACTATATATCTAAGACATGAAGAATACCTTAGGGTTGGAGTTTTTCCGTAAACATGCGATGAAGTATAATGCATCTAACTACGTTTCCAACATGTCCACTAACTTCTTATCACTTGTAACAGTAGTTTCAAGATCTCGGTTGATGATTAATAATTGATTGATGGTTATGATTCCCTAGCAAGCTCAATTGTAGCCAATTCAACTGTAACTGATCTTAAATCTAGTCTAAATCTATCGTAACCCTTTCCAAACTCAACTATAACTCCTCTCGATTCATTTGTAACTGATTAGGATGTAGCCATCGCCAAGACTATTGTCGGAACAGTAATCGAAACATAAGTGGTGAGGAAGTCTTCTAAGAGACCCTTCCATCTCGCCTTCTAAGTGAATGTGCGATCCATTAGAGGGATATGTCTATTTCGAAACTATGCCACAGAGACAGGTTATCCTTAGCTCCAACCCTGCATTCTTGGATTAGGATTACTTGTATTGACACTACAATTTATTTGGTATAATATTTTTTTAATCATGTTCAAATAAAATTATTAACAAAAAAACATATCATAATCATTAAAAAGTTAATATAATACATAATCAAATGTCACATCACATTACAATTATCATTCCAACCCTCTCAACTCTCCAGACAACTACTATTCATATGAGGATACCTCAACTCAGCCCAACCCAATTATCAAAGAGGCTCTTGAAGTCGATTACTTTCTATATTTGCCCCTCACACTTAAATCTCTTCTTCTTGACAAGCTCTCCCTAATGATGGTCATATTACCCATCTCACCTCCAATATAATCCTAGATGGCGAGTAGCCCCTACTCAAGCAATAAACAAGTGCTAGAGCAACTTGTGGATTTACCTCAAATCCCCATAAGTTTATGGACTAGTCAAGATTTGATGAGGGCCCTAAGAGGGCTCAATCTTAGTTCAACAATAAAGCCTTCTCCCCCGTTAAGTAGGTTAGCTACGCGAATTCTTTACCATCGTTCAGACTTTATCTTGGGTCATTCTTGAGCTTAGATCCAAAAAAATAAAATTCTTTTGGATACTCTCATTCCAACACTTCTTGGGTCTTCATCGTCCTCTCTTAGCCAACTCAACAATCCAAAACTCGCATCTCATAATTGGTACATCAATCGATCTCCATTGCATATAGCCAAACCATCTTAAGTACTTTTCTCTCGTCTTATCCTATATCGGAGCTACACCAACTCTCCTTCAGGTCACATCATTCCAAATCCAATCTTTATGTCTATGGCCACACATCCACCTTAGTATTTTCATTTCGGCTGCTGCACATGTATGTGATTCACAAGGCAACATTCATATCCACCAGCTTCTTTGTTAGAGGTTTGAAACCAATGAGAGGGTTGTGTTACTCTTGACAAGGTCTAGAAGCCTTGCCACAAGCCTTTGGATTGGGATGGTAGCTAGCTCTTGAGAGGGCTCGTGTTATCCCATGTAGGACTTCCATGGATCCTTCGAAGATGTAATTACCGATGTGCCAACATCGTATATCGTTGTATGGTTACTAGGCCTCTAAGAGGATGCATGCTAACTAGGGATGCAAACGGTTACATATATATCCGTATCCGATCCGTCGTCGTATCCGTTTTATACAGATTTTGACATCCGTATCAGTATCCGTCTTAAAATGGATATAGATAGGGATATCGTTTTGATATTCGCAAACATCCGTATTCATATCCGTATATCTGTTTTCATATATAAATATACTCATATATTTATTTTTAACCCAATATAACATAATTCTATACATTCTTCTATCATATTTGTATAATTTTTTATAAGAAAAACTCATTTAGTAAATTTGTATCATGTGTTTCCCATCCAATTCTTATATATTTAAATCGATTATATATATTATTTCTAACATTACTCGTATACGATCAGTATCCGTTTTACATCTGTATCCATTTTTTAAAGATATAGTAAGATAGTTTTAATATCCGTCATATCCGCTTCTGTATTCGTATTCAAAAACAGATAAAGATACGAAAATATCTATATTCATATCCGTATCCGTCCGTTTGCATCCCTAATGCCATATGTTTGGTTATCGAGATGGGGTGGGTTGGGGTAAACTGATGTGAATAGTAGTTGTTTGTGATGGTTATGAGTGTTAGAGAGTGTTGGAATAAAGAATGTGATGTGATGCCACTATGATTTGTGATGAATTTCCAACCCAAAAATAGAGAGAGGTAAACCGAGTTACCTCCAAGAGTTACGTAGCTTATTAGGTCGATATTGAGTTGATCAAAGGAAAGGACTCAACCTTTAGTCATTTGAGGTTTGCGTACTCGAGTTCATGTAATGGTCGATAATTGGCAACTTTACCTCTAAAAGTTCGTTGCAATGTCAACGGCAAAGTTGACCTTCATTTCTCGTATATAATCCTGCTTTGTATAAGAATAACTTGTAATGTATTTAAAACACGAATACCACTAGGTACATATATGTCCATCCTTATCCATCTATTGTAATATTCCTTTTTAAGTAGATGCAGATGTTTATTGACCTCAAAAAGGCATTCGATATGATCAAGTGGAGTGCGATTAAAAAGCCATTGATTATTATGGATGTTCTTTCCCTAAAAACGAACATCACTTGTGAATACTTCAAACTGAAAAAAAAGCTATTTAGGGGTGTAAACGAGCCGAACATGAGCGAACCAATTCAGGCTCTGTTCGGTTCGTTTAGCATACTTTCTGGCTCGGGTTCGGTTCGGCTCAATAAAATAAAAACTGTAATCATGTTCGATTCGGATAAGGTTCGTAAAGGTTCGATTTGGCTCGTTAGAGGTTCGTTCAAAAATAAATGTTGTGCAGACATTTATGTTCAAAGGGAAAAATCGCATCCATAAGAGAGGGTTTTGCAGAGTTTGAGAAATAGGAAATAGGGACCTAGGGAGTGGATGATTAGATGTGTTTGTGAAAATAAGTGAATAGCCCTTATATTAATACAGAATGTATTTTTTCCTTATATATACATGATATGTATGCATATATACTTTTATTTATGTATATGTGTGTATAATCGAACTTTTAACAAACCGAACCTGAGGGAACCTATGTTTTTGAGGTTTGATTCGTTTATTTAATCGATCCCAAACTCGTGCAGGAGTCTCTGTTTCTAATGAAATTTGAATGACATATTAGAGTTTATATAATTATAAAAAATCCATGGTGGTATTTTTTAAAAAAATAAAAAAAAATTGCGAAAAATGGATGTGAAGTAGGTAAGGTTACCTACTTCACAAAGTAGGCTCCCTTTCCTCTCTCTCTCTCTCTCTCTATATATATATATATAAGGAAAGAGAAGCTACTCCATGGAGTAGCTGACCTTAGCTACTCCATGGGTATTTTCCGCCTTTTTTTATTTTTTTTCAAAAATTCCACCATTGATTTTCATAACTGTACCCGTCAAACATGTCATTCAAATTTCGTCAGAAACAGAGACTCCCACGGCCTCTATCCAGACAATCATTTTTTAACGATCACATATTTGATGTATTTTACCTGTTCTGGATGGAGACCGTAGGAGTCTCTATTTCTAACAAAATTTGAATGACGTATTAAAGGGATATAGTTATAAAAATCCATGGTGGTATTTTTGAAAAAAATAAAAAAAAGAGGCAGAAAATGCCCATGGAGTAGCCAAGGTTAGCTACTCCATGGAGTAGCTTCCCTTTCCTCTCTCTCTCTCTATATATATATATGTGTGTGTGTGTGTGTGTGTGTCTGCGCGCGCGCGCGTGTGGGGGGGGGGGGATGTGGCTGCCCCCTAGGGGAGCCAACATGGCTGCCCCCACCACATTTTTCGCAAATTTTTTTTATTTTTTGGAAAAATATCACTATGTATATTCATCCCTATATCCTTCCTATATGTCATTAGAATTTCGTCAGAAACAGAGACTCCTGCGGCCTCCATCCAGACGTCATTTTTTGAACGATCGTAGGATTTTTTAAATCGACCCTGTCTGGATGAAGGTCGTAGGAGTCTCTGTTTCTAACGAAATTCGAATGACATATAGGAGGGATATATTGATGAATATACGTGACGATATTTTTCTTAAAAAAATTGCCCAAAAATGAGGCGGGGCAGCCCCATCAACCCCTATATATATATATATATATATATATATATATATATATATATATATATGGGAAAAGGGAAGCTACACCAAGGGGTGCAACCAACTAGCTACACCCAACTATTTTTCTTATTGGTTTTGATTTTTTTGAAGGAAACTTAGGATTTTTTTGAGGTTGTTCACGAGGGTGAGAAATGTAAGAGCGGGGAGGCAAGAGATGGATGCATGCACGAGGTCGGTGAGGCGGTTGCCACAAAGGTTGAGCTCCTGGAGGCAGGTGCAATTGGTGAGATCGGGGATCGGTCTGGTTAAGTTATTGGACTGGAGCATGAGCACGGAGTGCTGCGGCATTGTGGTGATGATGTCGAATGGGTCGGAGAGCTTGGAGCACTATTTATTGAGGTAGAGCTCGCGTATCGGGGACCCCAGCGAACGACGTGGGGAGGGAGTAGGAGAGTTTGTTGTAGGATAGATGGAGTATCTGAAGGCTGACGAGCTTGCCGAGAAAGATGGGGATCTCGCTGGTGAGGTCGGAGTTCATGGCCGCAAAGGAGAAGAGGTTGACAGATTGTTGGAGGTCGTCAAGGAGGGACTAGGGGGAGAGGGGGGGTCTTATCGAACCGGACGTTGACCAAGCCGGTCAGACCGAAGAAAAAACCAACGAGGATGGAGGAGGTGTTCGAGTCGAGGTAGAGCTCCTGGAGGGAGGAGGGGAGCGGACCGATGAGCAAGTTAGACTGTAGGAAAGAAGGAGCGGAGGGAGGTAGGGGGGAAAGGGAGGATGCAGGGAGAGAAGAAGAGAGTGATGGACCCTTCGAACAGAACCCACAACCTCCTCCCAACGCCCCCTCCCACCGACCACCGCCTCCAACGGCCTCCTCGACCTTTGCCTCCCAGCGCCCCCTCGGCCTTCGCTTTCCAGTCCCTCCAAAATGCTGGAGAGAGAACTATATGACATGGTTTGCAAATAACAATGAGTATTAGGGGTAAGTTCGTCTTTTTTAATGAAAATCATCAAATACGACATGCATCTCAAAGGAACATAACACAAAGTTATATCATGTAAGAGTTAAGCATTATTCGAGGTTGCTCGTGTAATTACGATAATATGATTCCCGAAGTAATTACCAAACTCATCATGGCTATGGGTTTAAATATCACTAACTAAAATTAGATAAGTTTACAATATTAATTTTATTTTGTAACATTTTTAGAGGAATTCGAGAAAACATATGATGTCAATTGAATTAAAAAAACTTATCTTTCAAATGAATATGTTTATAGATATATTTTTATAGCACATTTATTTTTTCACTCGATCTGTCAAGTAGCTCCGTCCTTACGCGAAATCCAAAACAAGGATCTCGATATCCCATCGAGGAGTTTGAGAAGCAATGTTTCTAAAACGAACAGGAGACTGAAAAGAAATCCATGCCGAAAAGGTCGGATGATGGATCGATCGGATTTGACCATGGAATCAAATCAACTCCACTGAATGACGACTTTATCATTCTTTTACACCGAATCAAAATGAACCCGGAAAAAAAAGGTCGTCGAACCGACTAATCAAATTAGAATAAATCGTAACATATATTTGCAGTAAATACATACTCCATAGTTAATGTATATATCATACTGTATACATGAAATATTTACATTTTTTGCATATGAAATATCAAATGTTATACATAATATATATATACTATTTAAGCTATATATTCTATGCAATAGTAATAGTTTAATCAATTTTAAAATCCATCTTTATTAGTTGTGATGGGAAATTGCTTGGAAGATGGGTTTATAGGAGAGCAAATGATGCCCAACGCATCCAGTCAAAAACTGATTAGAGATCCATGTACTTTAAATGACATATTAATTTTTGCAAAAAAAAAAATCCATTTGCATCCTCTTTTTTCCCTTTCTATCCATGCGATCAAATTTCGTCGAAATTTGGTCGAATTTCGATTTCGATAGGTAATCGAAATTCGACCGAAATGATCTACATTTACTGAAATTTGAGGGCCACAGTTCAAAAACTGACCGAAATGACCGAAATTTCGATCAAAATTTGATCGAAATTTCATTTCGGTCGATCACCAAAATGGTGACCGAAATCGAAATTTGAAACCTTACGTTCAAGCATGTACAATTATTATGGGCAACCATTTAACCCCACGTGCTTTTGCATGGTGTGTTGTAAAGTGGGAGGTATACTACCCTTTCTTGATGACTTGAAATTTGGATTGTTGTCAATGGATCAACTGGATATGAACTCACCAGTGTTATATATTTGTTTTTCCTTAATGACGACTCAAGTCTAGACCCATCATGTTACAAAATGATATACAAGTCAAAATTCTTGTGATAATAATCACTTCGAGAGGTGAAATCACCCATGTGAAGAGTTAGGATGAAAAGCTATTGAGATCAGGATGTCGAGATTATAAGCGAGAAAAATGTGTTAAAGAATAGATGTTTATTGTTTGACAACACGAACTTAAACATTTTAAGTGGTTGTCAGCGAGTCCAACTATATGTGAATTCAACCAGTTGTCAAGATCACACTCTCACTAGTGACTTGGATTAGAACAGTATGGTCATGTTCGTTTGGAGAATAAGCATTAGAATAAGGGGGTAATTCATCGCTCGACGCGGTTCCCAACAGTACGGTTATTCACATCAACATCTCATCATTTCATCTTATTCCATCCTTATTCTTATCTTTATTCCACCTTACCTACTCTTATTCCACATCATTATCCTTATTCATATCTTTCCAACAGAACAAAGAATATGTCATTATTCTCTTTATTCCCCATCTTTATTTCTACTTGTTCCCGACCCGAAAACCCCTAAAAGTTACATCACATGACTAAACTCAACATGATGGAGGTGTTGAATGGCCCTTAATTCTCAATATCTATTAGAGGAATATGGAACACAAAGATCATGTTTGGTTATTGGTTGGGCTGAGTTGGTGTATCTCCATGTGAATAGTAGCTGTTTTTGGAGGGTTTGAATGATAATTGTGATGTGATATTGATTATGTATTATATTAACTTTTTAACGATCATAATATGTTTTTATATTAATAATTTTATTTGAATATGTTTAAAAAATATTATACCAAAGAATTGTAAAGTCAATACAAATAATCTCAACCCAAAAATACAAGATTAGAGTCAGGGTCGTGCCATGTTACCCCGGTTTACTCTAGCAACCAAACAAGCCCGAAAAGTTAACAACTAATCTCTTTGCTTACGTAGGAAGTGGGGAATAAATTAAAGAATGTTGATGAGAATCCGGTTGTTGCTTAAAGGTCTCAAGAAAGGAGAAGCAAAGACTCGTATTGCTGGACATTAATAGAAAGAGTTGCATATTCTATGCAAATAAGTACGTAATGACAGCTAATGGTTAATCTTTCATGATGCAGTCTTCAAGAAAATGTCACCATTGTGGTTAGCAAAGGGTCTACAATTAAAATAATATGTTGTTCACATGACTACTGAACCTTCTACTACTGTGTCAATTTAAATAATTTGCAAT
Organism: Ottelia alismoides; assembly: GCA_037367405.1. Classification (NCBI taxonomy): domain Eukaryota; kingdom Viridiplantae; phylum Streptophyta; class Magnoliopsida; order Alismatales; family Hydrocharitaceae; genus Ottelia; species Ottelia alismoides. The sequence continues at coordinate 199,070 of JAZKJV010001452.1, read as the reverse complement.
CCTATTCAGCCCTCCACTCATCTTGGGTTTTTATCACTTAGTGTTCTCTTAACTTTTGCAATATCGGTTATACGCCTTTATTTTTTTTACAAAACTCGTACTTATGTCCTTTTGTGACATCAGTTATGTCCATATTGGAAGGATGAAATTGTGAATTTTTGTAAAAAGTTATTGGCACAACTGAGATTACAGAAAAGATGACATAATCGATATTACTGAAGTTAAGTAGGGTACAAATGATAAAAATCCCTTCATCTCTATCAAGTTTTGTATGTGATCATGCAAACACATTTGTCAATAACACGTTTGTTCCTATCTATTTCATATATTATGCGATGATTTTTACAAAAATATTCAAAATTTTCGTATGTCTCCCATCGATATTCATGAGCCCCCAATAGTTAGAGATAACAATCAAAGAATTAAAATGTGATAAGCATATCCATATAGGGATCTTTTATCCAATCCCTTAATCTTCTCTTCACATACATTCGGTGATCACCCCAAACTCCGACGGAACCGCACACCCTAACGAGACTGATCCTTTCCCCTTCCCTCCAACACACACTAACACAATAGACACAACACACATTCACATACACACATTTCCAATAAAAGACCTAAATATGTGGCCTTCAATTGTGTGATATTTCCGCATTTAGTTATAAATACACACACAATTTATCACAACACATATAACAAATAAACTTCTCACTCTATCATTTTTTTGTTTAAACATTTCATCGAACACCTTGAGAACATCTTCAATTTGAATGTATGGGCTATTCGAAAGGCATGTCAAAGATCAATATTATGTAATGTATGGAGTCTAATACACCCTATACTAAATGTATAACCTAATTTCAAACAATAAGCCACATGATTTTTAAAATTAATAAAGAAAAATTAAATAATCAATAATACCAACATTCTAACAAATCAAGAAACAAAAAAGAGATCATTATTTAGCGTACCTCTAAGAAGCGATGAGGTGTCGGAGATGAACTAAATGGCACATCGACAGGGGAGGACAAGAGTTCACTAGAGGAGAAGAGAAGAAAGGAATAAGGGTTTAGGTTGTGAAATGAGGAAGAGAAGGTTGTTTTTCTCTTATGTATAGAAAAGTTGGCGTTGACACCAACTCCTTGTCTAGTTTTCAAAAAGGCGACATTTCATGCATCGCTTCGATTTTCATTCAGCGAGGCGACCTAATAAGAATAGACTTGACTGCATCCCCTCCCGTGTGCTAGAGAGGACCAATCCTCCTTAGTCTCTGCTGTTTTATCCTAGTTAATGTCGTCTTTTCTTATAATGAAGATATAGAACCTCACCAATGTATATCTTTTGTCTGGGGAGAATACCTTCGCGCAAGGCACCTCTTAGCCAAGAATAAAGTATATATCAGAGCAGGAGACTTTCAAAGAAAAGATTGAGAAAGAATGAATTCAGAAATATAAGAGGGCGAGTTTTTGGAGCTTTTCATAGCGCGCAAAAGGGACTCACTAAAGAGTACAATATAGTGTAAGTGATTTGAGAATTTTGTGCTCTTGATGTGTATTGGAATGAGTGCATATGCAATCCTTTTATAAGCTTGGGGAATGCTTATGAATATAAGGAATAAAAATTATCTACATTCTAAAGGGTTGAATAAGGGCTTTCAATTGTTTTCCTAGTGAGAAGTTGTAAACTCATGCATCAAGGGCGAAACACACAATCAAGATGTCTCAGTTGTAACGATGTACTTATGCACAAAGTTTATACAAGTGAACTTAAATTAGGCACAAAATAGAACGATAAAACATAAGTTCAAAGACTAACAATCAAAAGTGTATAGGTTTACCCAAGTGTGTACCAATGTAACATTAAGAATTAAGTTGGTCTAAACATAACCACGAGTGTGTCATAAACGTAATCACAAGCGTGTAATGAACAAGGCTTTAAATGTCGGTTTCGGTCACTATTTCAGTGATTGATCGAAACGGAATTCTTGTTCGAATTTCGATCGAAATTCCGGTCATTTTTTTGTACTAAGGCCCCCATATTTCTGTCATTTCAATCGAATTTCGATTTTGACTGGATATTGATATTCGACAGAAATTTAACTGAATTTCACTAAATTTGAGGCCATGGTAACGAAGACAGAGCGAATTGATGCACAATAATAATCATGTGTCGGTGCACAAGATGTAAGTACTAATGCAATAATACTAAGGGTTCGTTTGGTTGCAGGGTTGGGCAGGGTTGGGTTGGCCCAACCCGGGGTACCCCTCCTTCCAAACATCCCAATCCTTCTCACAATTTACTATTCACAGGGGTCGGCGGACCGTGAGCTGTTTACCGGTGCAAGGGATGCGTACAAGTACACCAGATTCAAAATATGCATGTGAGTGATTTATGCATGCGAATCTTTGTACACATTTAATCCGTATACTAATATATTAGAATCTAACTTTATAATGGAAGTAAAAAGACAACTTCTTGGAATCACTTCATGCCCTAAAAATCCACATAATCTTTTTGATGTAGCACATTGTTGTCCAATGATATTTTTGAGATGACATTATCAATTTATCACTTGATGTCTACAATAGATGTTAGTTTTGCGTATAAACAAGTATCTTTAGTCAAAACAATGATTTCTTTTATCGACAACGTTATATGTTTGAACATGTATTATAATAGGAAATATTTACAAGCTTTTGTAGCATCGAGAAAAATCGTATGAGCATACATTATAACATATTAAAGAACATTGGTCGATCACAATAGATCAATAACTACAGGGAACTCTATCATATATCCGCCATAATTCAAAAACACTAACTATTCCTTAGGGTATGTTTGGTTACTGTGTTGGGCTAGGTTGGAGTATCCTTTGGTGAATAGTAATTGTTTGGAGAGTTGAGAATCGGGATGGTTGGAATGATAATTCTGATGTGATGTGACATTCATTATGTGTTATATTAACTTTTTTAATGATTATAATATATTTGTTATGTTAATAAGTGTATTTGAACAAGGTTAAGAACTATTATACCAAAGAAATTGTAAGGTTAATAGAAGCAATCCCAACTCAGGAATGCAGGCTTGGATTGGGGGTATGCCAGGGTATCCCAAGGTACCCTGGCAACCAAACAGGCCTTTATGGAAAATCAATGTGATGAGAATGTTACATGTAAGGGATTTTGTTTATAGTATCCGATGAAGAAGTCTTTCATGTATATCGAGGAAAAAGAAGAATGATGTATCTATAAGGAGATGAAGAAGATGACACTAAATTCAAAAGCAATCAAATGCCTTCCCCGTTCGTTTGGAGGATAAGGGGGAGTGGAATAAGGGGAATAAGCCCCCGACACGCTTCCCCGTGGTATGACTATTCCCCATTATTTCATCTTATTTCACTCTTATTCCTATCTTTATCCCACCTTACCTACATTTATTTCACCTTATTCTCCTTATTCTTATCCTCCAGCCGAACGGAGAATAGACCCTTATTCCCCATCCTTATTCCTGCTTATTCTCCTACCGAACGGGCCCTTAAAGTGTGCACTCTCCCAAGAGTAGTTAAAGTACATGTCACACCTAAAGATGACCCATGAAATTTGGCAATATCTTGAGATGAATCACAAAGACAAAAAAGAGGGTTAAAGAGTCTCGTTTTATAATGCGCAATGCATAAGGGAGCGCGAGATGAGAAGACTCCGATCGTGTCTATTATGATTATTTTATGATCCAATTATATTACGGTTGGTATTGTTTTGTTCATATTCTATTATGCATGATTTACATATCTTCCATATGTTAGGATAACATCAAATCTAGATATCCAAAATGCAATATACAATGACATAAACCCTAAAGTTGTAAAATACAGACAAGATACACAAACACACCAAGCGACACACATTCATATCATATCGTAGCTGCCTTTCCCTTTCTTACATGATTACATTATTGTAGCTCGTCCACCTCCGTCATATCGTCAGCAATCCGATAACGATCTTTCCTATATGTCCTTTACCTGTGGCCCTCGTCGAAAATGTTTGATAATATCATATTTGGTATCGGATGGAATCAAAGGTTACGATGTGCATGACTAAAATTTAATGGCGAAAAAGATTAGACGCGAAACAGTTTTTTACAGAGTCAAGTGAATTAAGCGAGTGAAGAGAAAATTAAATGTCGCCAACAAGGATTAGATATACGTTTGGATTCGAACTGCCTCTACTTGATATTGGTCCCGCTTTCTCACTGACAGACCTCGATGCCAGCATTACCTTGGATTGGGAATGAAGAGACATTGAGTCTTCCCGCCCGCTTGCACACTTCAGAACTGAAGGGTGCTGAAGTTGATAAGGCTCTCTCTCTCTCTCTCTCTTGATCGAGACTTTGTTGTCAATATTTTTGTTTTGGTAGATATAAGCTAGAGAGGGACGAACGTACTCATCATCCACACATTTCTGTTACCTGTTCTCACAACATCCCACTCTTCTTCCTTAGATAGGAGGACTTGCAGTGGCTGAGCAATTCCTAGTGGAAGTTTGTCTGATCGAGTCCTTTCCACTCGACTGTTCATATTTGTATTTTGGTACCATACTATTTAAGGATATGCTTTGTGAAAATCAATCACTACCCCTATTTGTACCAAAAGCAGATAAAGTGAATTTGGGTAAAAAATTAGCATGTCCAAAGAATCTCAAGGACATTTGAGTAATTTGCTTTGATGTATGAGATTGTTTTTTTTTAAAAGTTGGTGCTCCAAAATAATTGTTTAAAGGGTATATTACAATTTGAGTCCTCATCTATAGGTTCGATCTCAGAATGGGTCCCGATCTTTAAGTTGTAACGATTCGAGTCCCAAGACCATTAATGTAATGAACTTTTTTGGGCTAATGACGAGTATGTCCTTGTTTAAAAGTTGGAACCCAACCTCCATTCCCTTCCCAACAAGGGCATATTTGTCATGAACCTCAAAATTTCCATTTCCTAAATGGTCATGAGACCCGAATCGTTACAATTTAAAGATCGAGACCCATTCTGAGATCGAACTTATAGACAGGGACTCAAATTGTAATTTACCTTTGTTTAAATAATGGCGAAACAATGCGGATTTTACTTGATTACTCCAAAGCCATTAAATATCCAGCCGCCAACGTTGTGCAGAAAGGGTGCCCAACGTCATCAACATTGCCTCAGCCCTTTCCCCCCCCTCGTTCCCACAGCTTCCCCACGACCGGTTTATTTCGTCCACTTCTCCGTCCACACGCAGCAGCAAAGTCCACCAAAGGCACGATCTTGGCGGCCCCAAAGCTTCGATCTTGCACCCGGTGGCACCGGAGCTATGTGGTCGGAATTGATACCGGAGCTGTCTTGGGCTCCGCACCGTCGATGATGGCTCTCCTCTTTTTGGGTTTTCTGCTGTTCACGCTTGTGGGTCGGATTTCGGCAGGTGGGTACGAGCAGCTGCTTGCTCGATTGGGCAATTGCGGGCTCCAGCAAGACCAGTACGTTGAGCTGTCCGATGGATTCCTGAGATTCTCTCTTCTTGGTCGTGGTCCTGCTGATAGAGGGTCGATTTGTGGTGCTCTGGAGCTGTTGGTCTCTGGTGGGTGTGATGTTGACGGTGAAAGCCAATGGGCAGAGTGGAGGAGATTCAAGGAGTACTGCTCTTCTGGTGCTCTGGTTGGTTCTTTCGGTGGAAACTCCAATCACCGGAAAGCTAGCGGAGGTGATTGTTCTCGTGAGATGTTGCTTCTTTTGATTGATTTGATGTGAAAATTTTCCGCGGATTTTGTAGTGTTTGTCGTATTGAGTTCATTTCTAGCATTCGTTTTGTTAGTTTAACTTATGGAAAATCTCGACTAACTTGTATTATTCATCAGATAGGTTAAAGGCGTATAATGCACCTCTATTTGATCTAAGCTGTTTATTCATTTTTACCTGTTCGTATACTTATTTATAGAATGTAGGAATTTTTTAAGGCTGCATCTAAGTTTCAATCAACAATTTACAGTTGTTTTATTTCTATCATTTATGAGATGATTTAAATATCTTTTATTGTCTGTAACAATCACAACATTAATTTCACAAATATGTGAGTGTATTAAATCTAGAATTTCACTATTGTTAGTCACTGAAAATAATTTCTAGGTTGTTTGTCATGTACACATTTCACATTTGCTGATTTATTAATGGTGTGAACATGTGTCGTATTATGTTTTATCATTATCATTCTTTCTATGGAAATGGAAATAATACAACCTAATATGGCATGCCATGTATTAGATAGTTCTATTATATTTGAAACAATATGATTAGAAAAACTAGAGCTAGAACAGTTAAATTAGTAAATTCAGTATTGCCACATCTAATGCAAAATAACACATTATTACCAAATAACTATCCTTTACCAAGGAATATTCCGTGTCTTAGAAAATTTACTTTATTTCATTTAAACTTAATTCAAAACCCTCTCACAAGCAAAGTTTCAGACATTGCAATCTTATGTCAGGAACATGCAATAACCTGTGCAGTGTCCACATGCACCCAGCGGTCAAACCTCAACTCAACACGTCCATATCCTAATACATTGGCAGAAGATATGTTCATGGTCATAACTATACCACCAAAGCTAGTATGATAAAGTGTACAAAATGACGATCAACACAAATGTGCACATTTTCTCCTACATCAACAAGATGATCATTAAGCCCAATGATACTCTATACTTGCTTTATTAAGACATACCCTTTGTTGTGCTCACCTTCTTAATCAAGACATTAGCTCGAGGTGTCATCACAATCAGTGTTCACTAAATCGGCCGCACGGGCCGCATATGCGGCCGCATACGCCCGTGCAGCGTGCAAATCGCATCGATTACTTGAATCAGTGCATTATGCGCCCTCCCCGTATATACGGCCCACATATACCCCGCATATGCCCCGCATACTACTCCAGCAGCTCCAACTTTTCAATCTTCTCATTCAGGTCCTTAATTCTGTAACTCTGCCTCTTCATTCAATTGTTAGAATATGACATGCATTCTATACAATTGCAATGCATTATACCATTATTTATATGCAATATTTTATGTTTTTCTCATGTATTATTTTCACGAGTATATGCAATGTATCGTCGAATATTTTTTATATATGCCGATTGAGGTTTTGCTCATGTAGTGCATGTATATGCCGATTGAAGTTTTGTTATTATGAATCATATAATGTAAAGTTTTTATGGTAAATGTTTTTTGTGATTAAATATGAGGCAATTAAAAGTATGTATGCACACCCATCTAACATAAACCGTTCTTAGATCTTCTTTAACTCCACTTAGATACAAACTTCAGTGATAATGTTATTCATAGATATTTTTTTTAATTTTTAAATTAAAAATTAGAAAATCGCTTAGAACCGCATATACTTCGCATATGCCCCCGCATACCGCTTAATCAGTATTCGGTGACCGGTTCGAACACATACACATATCGCTTTCCTGAACCTTGATCACTATAGAATCTGTAGATCCTGTAAATAGGGACAATCCTTATTTAAATATCTAATCTGTCCATATTCAAGCCTTGCAAGTTTTCGATTTCTTATAGATTTTTGCGCTAGCATTTGCAGGATGTAATTTTATGATATATTGAATAGCATGCAAATGTCATCATACCTAGAGAGATTGGGGATATAATTACGACAAACAAAAGGAAAATAAATACATACCTCAGAAGGGTGGGTACTCAAATCTTAACCCTACTTGTTTACCAATTTACTAATCTCATGTTTAAAACTCGATTACTCCCATCTCTACCCTTACATGCTTGGGTTAGAATTAGTGGCGTGTGTCTCACATTTTTTTTATTATAATGTTCCTAACCACCTTCGAATTAAAAATGTCTATATCAAATGATAATAATAATCAATATAACGTATAACTGATATCACATCACATTTACCATTCCAACCATCATAACCATCAAATGTCCTACTATTCATAAAAAGGGGGACCCATCTTGCCAACCTTTTGAAAGGAGTTCACAATAACCCAACCTACTCATGTTACCAGATAACCCAACCTACTCATGTTGCCAAACATGTCCAATGCTCGCATGTAATATTCCCCCTCAAGTTGGAGCATATGCTCAGTTTGTTAATGAATCAATCAAAAGGAAATTTTGCTCATATGCTCAGTTTGTTACTGAATCAATCAAAAGAAAAGTTTGCAAGTGTTTGGTGAATATATATTGTTTGGTTTGTAGAAGTAACATTGGAAGTCCGAAGAAAATCTAATGGAGTGAGGTCTTTAGTGAATTGACTATTGGCATCTACATGTTTAGTTTGTTCACAGAACATAGGATTGTTTTCTATTCATATGATTACTGTCACACCCCCAAATTCCGTGATCGAGATTGATCGTGCAGACACAATAGCTGGATGCTCGAGAATGATCGATGGAGTTGGACTTTAGGAGGAGTTCGAGAATGCGTGGGTATATGGAGGTTATCCACAGGAGTCTGGAGGTTCAACCGTACATTAAAAGGGAGAAGCGTCACAGAGGATGCTGGCTCGGTAGCAGAGTGTCGTGAAGCTTGTAGTATGCGAGCACATCGAGTACAAGCAGCAGTGTTGACAGTGGATGCACGCAACGGGTACGTACACGAGCACAGAAGGGCAATATGCAGTAAAGCAGTATGCATTGAGAAGCAATGCGGTACGATCACAGAGGCGTACGCATGAAGACGCACAATATCGTTACTGATGCGTGGCGATCCACAAAGGCATGGAGCATTGCAGGTGCTGAGTACGAGCATTGTCGAGAAAGCTCGGTAGTACACATACGAGAGTGGTCTGGAGGCCACAATAGCGAAGTTCTGGAGGACTTTCCGATAGCATGCAGAACGCTAAGGAAGGATTTACCGCACGAGGGTCAGGAGGTCGCGGGTTCCCTTTGGTACAGGACCGAGTGCTTGGTGACACTCGATGAATTACAGTAAAGCTTCGTCAGCAAGCGTTAGAGTACGAGTGTGCTGATGACTGGGCGGTTGACTGGGCGTCAACCGTGCGGAAAAATGAAAGGACAACGAGGGAGTCGAAGAGACGAGTACATGAAGAGTTGCTGAGAAATGCGAAGGGTTGCCGAAGAACTCGAAGGGTCTCTTATATCTTTATGTATCATTATTGTATATGTAATAATGAGTGTCCGTTGGGTTGCCTTGAGTCTTATATAAAAGGAGAGGTGGTGGCTCATTCAGTCATTTGTAAACACACAGTGTACACACAAGTGTAGAGTGTCAACACCCACTCCAGAGAGAGTTCCCCTTCTAATAAGAGAAAAAACTTTGTGCCCGTGCTTGTGTAATCATGTGGTTGTGTTCTTCAGCGTTCTTGAGCGAGTTCCTGAGAGTCTTCCTTAGCAATCTATAGAGTCGAGCTTGTACTTGTGTCTGAGCGTCGGTGCGTTAGCAAGCAAGAGTATCGAGAAGAGTTGGAGCGTGTCCATGACCGTTCTACTTGAGAAGGTTGGTTAGCTATGGGTTAGCTAACGCCGCACAGGATCGGTCGAAATCGATAACGAGATTTTGATCCTGTGACATTTGGTATCAGAGCTTGGTCGGTGCCAAAAAAGCAGGCAAGAAAGCGGGCAAAGCTACGAGCGGTTGTTGGTGCAGTCGATCGCGGGAACAATGGATGCTTGTCGGTGCAAGTATAATCTTCAATCAACAGAGCGAAGATGGTGTGCGTTACTGATAGTGTAACAACACTGGAGCAGGCGATGGCAGAAGTGGAGTCCACTATTGGGACTCATGCCCTTCGCGTCGTCATCTTGGAGGATCATTCTTCAGAAGGATCAGATGTTAGGGACGAGATCCAACGCTCAACGGAGCAGATCAAGTCCTTGGAGGACAAACTAGAGGCGTTCAGCACGATGATCGAGGATCTACGTAGTGAGATCTCCCTCATCAAGAAGGCATTGATGAATAGCTGAGGCTCCACGGAGGTGTAGCGACGTAAGGTACCCGAACCCAAACCCTTTACAGGTACGCGGAGTGCCAAAGATTTATAGAACTTTGTATGAGATATGGAAGTATATTTCGAGGCAAGCAAGATGAGGGAAGCCGAGAAAGTGAGCTTGGCATCGATGTACATGTCGAGCGATGTCAAGTTATAGTGGAGGAGCCGTGCAACAGATGAGGTAAGACCGAAGATCTCTAGATGGGACGATCTAATCACAGAACTGAAAGAGTAGTTCCTACCGAAGAACACTGCGTGGGTCGCACGGGAGGCTCTTCGACGACTGAAGGAAACAAGCACTGCTCGTGAATACGTAAAGCAGTTCACGTCTTTCCTAATGGAATTCAAGGGGATATCCGAGGAGGATAAGCTGTACAACTTCACGATCGGGTTGCAAAGCTGGGCGCAAGCCGAACTGCGGAGGCAAGGCGTGAAAGACCTGAATTAAACGATCGTGGTGGCGGATACGTTGGTCGACTACGGTGCCCAACCAAGCCACAAGGCTGAAGAGAAGGAGTTCATCATCAAGCTAAAGGCACAGTCAAAGGATAAGGGCAAAGGCGTTGCCTAAGATCCACCGATGGAGGAACGAGAGTACTCCAAGACGAGGGAGCAACTCCAGAGCAAGGGGTGCTTCATATGCGACGGACCGCATCGGGCGCGGGAGTACCCAAAGAAGGAGAAACTGAACTCTCTTCGTGCGGATGAGGAGGAATAAGAAGAAGGTGAGGTACGCTTGGGAGCAATCGGTGTTATGCGCAAGGTACGCCTCACAACACTTCGAGCAGGAGCTTCGAATTCGGCGGATCGTGGGAGCTCCACAATAAAGAACTTTGGAGGCGTCAAGGCTTGATCAAGGACGCGCATGAGTGCGAAGGTGCATGTTGAGCACCAACGTGTGTAATGGAGGCACACAACTAAAGCCACGGATAGGAGAACATCCGTGCACGAGAAGGCAATGCAGAGCTCTGGAGGACGACGTAGCATGAACAACGAGTTACACGTGCATGGGAGTGGATTGGTGATGAACCACACCACCAATGATTTGTAGGAGACAAGATACGAAAGATGCTCGGAGTGCAGGAGATGCTCATTTCCCAAGATGCGGGGACGCCTAAAGGGAACAATCGAGATCGTCAACGAGTAAGAGTAGAGGTGAGTACTCCACATGTGGAGCTGGAGCTGCCACAAACCAGCGATAGAGATGCTGGATCCGTGAAGGATACACAAAAAATGGGAGCTAACAAGGAAGCTCCACTTTTCACGTTAAAGACCAGGTCATGGAGGGATGTGTCTCGTGAGAAGATCATGTGTACGAAGGGAGGTGGTGCAAGATAGCCCCACCCTCCCAATTGAGCCGCATCAGGAGGTGCGTAGCGGACGGAGGATCATGACGGGACGTTAGCTGAAGAGGGAATGCTCGCTTGAGGACAACCGATTCTTCAGGTGGGGGAGGCTTGTTACACTCACACCCCCAAATTCCGTGATCGAGAATGATCGTGCAGACGTGGTAGCTGGATGCTCGAGAATGATCAATGGAGCTGGACTTCAGGAGGAGACCGAGAATACGCGAGTATATGGAGGTTATCCACAAGAGTCTGGAGGCTCAACCGTACGTTACAAGGGAGAAGCGTCACAGAGGACACTGGCTCAGTAGCAGAGTGTCGTGAAGCTTGTAGCAGTACGAGCACAACGAGTACATATACATACAACAGTGCAAGACATGACTGTGGATGCACGCAACGGGTACGTACGTGAACGCAGAAGGGAGATATGCAGTGAAGCAGTATGCATTGAGGAGTAATGCGGTACGGTCACAGAGGCGTACGCATGAAGGCGCACAGTATTGGTACTGATGCGTGGCGATCCACAAAGGCATGGAGCATTGCAGGTGCTGAGTACGAGCATTGTCGAGCATGATCGGTACTACACGTACGAGAGTGGTCTGGAGGCCACAATAACGAAGTTCTGGATGACTTCCCCGTAGCATGTAGAACGCTAAGGAAGGATTTACCGCACGATGATGTAGGGAAACACTAAGATGATGTTGTTCAGATTCGTTTTGAGTCTTTTGACTGACCTAGCTATTGACACATCTCTGTTCATGCATCTACAATGCGACAATTGGGCTGCTATTTTCATTGCCAACAACCCTGTCTTCTATGAGAGGACCAGACACATGGAGATAAATTGTCAATAGATACCATGACATGATTCATAAGGGCTTTATCTCTACTTCCCACGTCAGCTTAGGGGAACATATAACATATGTTTTCATCAAAGATCTAGCCATAGGGCCATTTCGAAGATGTTGTTTCAAGCTGAGCATGATTGACATCTATGCTCTATCTTGAGGAAGAGTGCTGAGAGATATATTTATCTTCTTTTATTGTTTGTTTTTCAATATATTTATCTTCTTTTATTGTTTGTTTTCTTCTTTTGTCTCTATTATGTAATTTGCTCATCTTATTTCTCATCTCTATATAAGTGATCTTACATGAATAATCAAAATACTTTTCTCTTTCCACGGACAACAATGTAAGAATTGCAATATTGAATCCATGACTTCTGCAATTCGATCCAATTTATCCAATTAAATTGGAGACCGTCAAATTCAACGGTATCACCCTTCTCAAATGAAACAAGTAAAAAAAGTAAAGAAACAATCCTGATTTTTAGGTGGAAACTTCCGTCTCGTGTAGAAGGCATCCACTACTGAGAAGAAATGAAGGCAAAATCATTCGAGAAATTGTTCTCCTGGATTAGCATTAATACAATCACAAATATACCCTAATGTTTGTGCATATACACCTGCATTATTAAATTAGCTCGTGCAACACACTAGCCCCTTGACACTAGTCTATCACACTTTAATCTTATCATTCTTGGGCCATAAAACCACTTGGATACTTGTTGAAATGCTGAAACGTATGTTTTTTCTTGAGAGATCTTTTGTTCATTTTGCAGCTTATATTCGTGGAACACTGGGGAGAAGGATTTTGCTGGAGGCATCTGATAATGGACTAGTTAGTAGGGAGCGTAGAAGCAGGGAACATTGGAAGGATGACAAAGGGAACCACAAGGATTCAACCCTTTCATCAAAAAAACTTGTTATTGCGCTACCGGCAGCTTTCATTCTTTGTTGTGCCTTCTTGTGTCCATGTTTTCAGAAGAGGGGCAAAGATATTTCTGAACTTCCTCTTCACGAGATGGAAATGGGTGAGTGAAGTAATTTCTTGCTTTATGATTTCTACATTTTATGTTTTAAATGGAATTCTCATATAAATGCTTGTACCTTGACTGTCCTCATTTTTTTTGAAGAGTTGGCAATCATCACTTGTAAGGATGAAAGGCACATTTCGTATATATTTTGTCTTTTAATCCTTAGCTTACGTGATCTCCATAGTACATTAAACTGGGGTTCCACTGCTCAATATATCCCACAAGATGAACATGCTACCAGCTAAAAATTTTGAAGTAACCATCTATATTTCAAGTCTTGTTCATTCAATTTGCAGAATTTTCCTTTACTCAGATATTTACCACCCTTTACTCCCTTCATGAACTAGGCACTGATATATTTTCTTGTTAATTGAGTTTAATTTCAGAATTGATGCATGACCCATTCTCTCCTCTTTCTCAGGACTGGAAACTACCTCAGACTTTATCAAAAATCTCGGAAGAACACCTGGAACTACTCCTGGATCCGGAAGGATGCCTGGATCTTCTCATGGATCCGGAAGAATGCCTGGATCTCCTCTTCGAGCACCTCCAACTCCAATTAGGGTACCTGCCAGTCCATCAAGGTTTGCTCCTCAGCAAGTTAGCATATCCGGGCCGTTGCAATTTAAAATGAAACAGATTGTCAAAGCAACACAGAACTTCTCAGAATCACATGTAATTGGTGAAGGGGGTTTTGGATTAGTTTACAAAGCAGAATTACCCAATGGTCTGGTTGTTGCCGTCAAGAGAGCACAAAAGGTAAATTAATGTATTCTAGAACTTTTTTCTATAGTGCTAGACATAAAATGCTATCACTTGCTGGTGCATTTCTGTAGATGCTGTTTAGGAAGCTATTCAAGCATTATGGACAGATACACTCTCATGGTTTGCAGTTTCGGTTGGACCTTTGACCTTTCAAAATAAAACCGTATTTGTAGCATATCTATTTCAAAATATGACTTCGTTTAGATCACTTTGTACAATCCATATGGGTTAGGTTTTTGAAAAGAACTGGCAATATTCTATATAAAGGAACCTTGAAGGCCTATGGAAAGTGAGAAACTTGCATAAAATATAGACTGATGCAGAACCTAAATATTTTCCATGGCGAATCATTCAATATAAAAATACTGAACATTGAAAAATGAAAAACCTTCCCAATTCTTTGGCAACATGACATTTTTAAGTTTTTTTAAGCTTCTCCATGCCATGAGTGCACAAATGCACCTCACTCGTATTCAGAGTTGTCTCCTTCTAATTAATACATCTAAGACATCAGGACATACTGAAAATATTACTTCTACAAATGAAATGCTGTTCATCTTTTTTGGGAAACCTACTTCTTACATCATCCTTAATATTTATTGACCTCTACAGTATACTAAATGCAGGTTGTTCTGAAATTTAATGAGTCACAGGCACGAAAAAAGCTAGGAATTATATAGATATTTAGATATGTGCATTGTGTAAATAAAATTGTAAGTAAACTGAAAATCAGCTCTTTGTCCATATTATTGGTTTCACTTCAACTGACAATATGGGCATGGATGTTACTTGTACAATTATTACTTTTAAAAAAGACATCCTTATGTATGTTTTTGTTCTTCAAAGCATTCTTAATATGTATGTTTGAACCTGTTTTGTTTTGTAATTTATTATACAGGGTAATATGTGATGGGAATAGAATCCCTAAATAGATTGGACAATGGAATAAAAATACGATAGAGTTGATAAACACATTCTGCATGGTAAGTCAAATTCACATGCAACCACAACTACGAAAAACATCCAACCACGAAAATCGACCAGATGACCGCAGGCGGTGGTGAATATTTTCTGTAGAATGAGCCATCCGGGTCCTTTTAGTGGTTGTAGATGGTGAGGGCAAGCGGCTTCTACATTGTATGATGTTTCGGGGAATGATCTCATAAAGGAGTTCTCTCTTAGTTCAGTCTGGGTGTGGGAACTGAATACGGATGGGGCTCTTGATCTTAATGGGTTTCCAGTTTTCTTGAGTTTTTGCCCTTGGTTAGCAATGATATTATGGCCAAGGCCCTAAATGTCGGTTTCGGTCACCATTTCGGTATCGACCAAAACATAATTTCGATGGAATTTCGGTGGAATTTCGACCGAAATTTCGGTCATTTCGGTCATTTTTTGTACTAGGACCCCCATATTTCGGTCATTTCGGTCATTTCGGTCGAATTTCGATTTCGACTGGATATCGATATTCGACAGAAATTCGACCGAATTTCGCTGAAATTTGAGGCCATGATTATGGCTACGATGAAGGAGTTTGCTATTGGTAACCATGGTGTTGGTATGCTGAACCATGTGCTTATTTTCTTTCTCCCAAAGGAGGTATACGAGAGAGTGCAGGATTCCTAACCGATTACTTTTTCTAATGCAGTTTACCTAGTGGTGGCCAAGGTGTTGGCTAATCGGTTGTGAAATATTCTCGACGATCTTGTTGATGAAGTCCAAACTGTTGTTATCTCTGACCGCATGATGATGGATAGTATAGTAATGGCCCAGAGATTATGGGCGACTAGAAACACATGGGTGTTCATGGACTCCTATGGAAGATTGATTTCTTAAAGGTGTACAATTGTATTAATTGGTGTTTTCTCTGGGAAACTCTAGTAAGTGGTTTTCCAAATCTATAGATATCCTTGATGAATAGATGTGTCATCACAAATTCTATGCCTATCTTGATTAATGGGAGGCCATAGGGTTTTTTAGCCCCGATACAGTGTCAGGCATGGGAGCCTGCTTGCCCCACTACTCTCTGTAGTTGCAGCTGATATTCTCACAATATGGTGTGGAAGGTGATGCAGAGAGGCGGCACCTCAGGATATTGTCGAAATGAGATCTCAATCCTGATGTTACAATATTCAGATGGCGCAAATTTTTTATTGAGGGGGGAACTTCATAAGTCAGAGGCATGAGCACTATATTTGACATTTTTGGAGAACTTTCAGGTCCTGCAGTCAACAAATCCAAATATGTTTTTGTCCCGTTAGATTATTTCTTTGAGGTTAAGGTCGAAGAATGTGTAGCGATCGTCACAACCCCAAGAGAGAATCTTCCTCTCAGTTACATAGGGTTGTCTCTTTCTAGTGGTTGGTTGCGTCAATCGAACTGGTTACAGATGGTTGAGATATTAGAGCGGAAGTTGGCAAGGTGGAAGGCCTCTTGCCTTTTTGGGGGAGGTAGGTTTATACTCATGAAGGCGGTGCTGGTAGCGATTGTTTGTGTTTTTCATGTCCACTCTTATCCTTCCTATGGGGATCCATTGTTACCTTGAGTCGTGCATGTGAAGATTTCTCTAGTTTTCATCTAATGGCTGCTCTAAAAGGTTGCACTTGGTGAAACTAAGATGTTATGCTTCCTATTGATAGGGGGGCCTTAAGGTCCATAAGCTGGAACAACAACAACAAAGCTTTTTCCCACACTTAAGTAGGGTCGGCTACATGGATTCTTCGCCTCCATTCATATCTATCTTGGGTCAATCCCGGGCTTATATCCACAAAACTAAGATCCCTTCATATGATCTCTTTCCAACACTTCTTGGGCTACGCTTAACTTCAGAGTTCTGATGGGATCCGATGCATTAATATTGGTATGATCGCACCCTAAAATGATATGTTTGAGCCCGGGTTCGAACCGGGGACCTCTAGTGTGTGAGACTAGCGTGATAACCATCTACACCACCCAGACTTTTATTTAGATCCGACTGTCATGAGGCAACTACCTAAATAGTATTTTTTTTACTACCTAAATAGAATTTTTTTAAAAAATACTATTTAGGAAGTTGTCTCCAACTGTTTTACGCTGGCTGTCGGCTACCTAACGCAACCCTCCTCATTTACCCGGGCTTGGGACCGGCCATGGCTGAGTTTCCACAAGCTGGAAGATTTAGAAAAAGTGCTGGGTGACCGAGTTATGGGGTTGTAGGAGGGATCTTGCTTGTCATTCGATACAAAATGTTCATGACGTTCCAACGAGACTATTCGTTTCCAAGATCGAGACATTCATTGACGACATTATGGAAAGTGATGTGTAGTGATTCACGAACTACCTTCCTATGCGCGACATGTAGTAGGAGATGGTACTTCATTTAATTATGGTTGGACGATTAGACCGGAGAGAGTCTGGTTAACACATGTTTTCCTTGCTTATTCATCTCTGAAAGGGATCGTGGTGTCTATGCACGAGGCATGGATTAACAATCAATGGATGTCGATCTTCACTTTAGGTTTTTCTAAGCAGTGCCTTCAGGATTTTATTCGGTTGATGGTCTTTTCGAGGTTTACAGGGTTGTCTATAGGACGAGATCATTGGCTCTGGCATGATGGTCACTTCTCGATCAAGAAGACATGTTTATGCATTCACGGCTTCACATAGTGCGCAATTGGGGGTTAAGGAGCATTATTGAACATTAATTTGGGCATTGCCCATTATGAAGATAATGTTTTTCTTTTGGTCGTGAGATGGGAGAGGATGTTGACCAGGTCACACAGGGTTATCTTTCAACCAAGAGAAGGCACTACTTGTCCCATTTGTGATTTGGCACATGAGAGCCTCAACCATTTATTCTACTCTTGTGCTTGCACTCGACAAGTTTGGGACTCGGTTGACGTTGCTTGGAGTAATATCTCTTCAAATATGCATTTTTAGGACAATGTAGTCAAGAATCAATTTAGACCTGCTATTAAAGTGTGGAGACCGTTAACAACTATATGGGCTATTTGGTTATCACGCAATAGTGTCATTTTTTATGCCGAACGGTTTTATGTTGAGAATGTTATTCACCTAGCTAAATCTCTCTTCGAGACCTGCCTTTTGTAAGTTTATCTACTTTTAATATATTCATAGGCGGACACCGTTGTGGGTGTTCCCCCTTATTTTATTCAAAAAAGTCATCCGGATGCACAAAAATACATTTTTGAGGAAAAAGTGGTGTGACGTTAAGGAGATTCCCTCCCGTATGCACAAGAATATTTTAACATGGAAAACCCCCAATGTAAGTGTAAAAAGCTTGGAGATTGATTACAACTCAAATTCAAGCACTGTAAATTAGAAGTTGTATCATGTGATGGGCTTACACAAAGCCGCTCTCGCAATGAGTGTAAATAATGGTTCGATGTAAATGTATCATCGAGACCGCTAATGGGTTGACGTCTTGAGTCGTAAATGTCCATGAATCTGGAAATGTAAATGAGCTTTGATCTCTGGTCATGTGTTAAATCAGGTTAATATTGAAACATGAGCAACTTCTTCTCTTCTTGCTCTTTTTCTCTCTGATTCTCTCTTGAGTTGATGCTTTAGATGAAGGACCAATAATCCATTATATAGGCTTGAATACAAGCTGGTTGCGCTCCCTTTTTTTCCATAAAATAATGGTTCGATGCAAAAGTATCACCGAGATCGCATATTGGTTGATGCTTTGAATCGTAAGTGTCCATGAGTCTGGTAATGTAAATGAGCTTTGATATCTAATTACATGCCAAATCAAGTTAATATTAAAACAACGAGCAACTTCTTCTCTTCTTGCTCCATTTTTCTCCGATTCTCTCTTGACTTGATGCTTTAAATGAAGGGCCAAGAATCCTTTATATAGGCTTGACTACAATAGTATATAGAGTGCATGAAATCCTAAACTCGTGAAACTGATGCCATCCTATACCAAAAAGGCTACTGTTCATCAATCGATTTTGTCAAATTAGCAACCCCATTTTATGTAGTAATTTCTATTAAGTTGTAAGATCATGCAATAGTCAACAATGGTTGAGTTTCTACATAGAGGGAAACCCGCACCATATATTTCCCCTCACCGATGGTGTGGAAATTGCCCCAAATTTGTAATGGAGCAACATCACTTTAACTTCTATGTGGTAAAGACTTTGTCATCATATCAACACCATTGTCGTCTATGTGAGTCTTATCAAGTACATTTTGCTTTGATTTTAATATATCTTGTATCCAATGAAAATACCTAATAAAGTTGTATTTTGATCTTGCATGAAAAGTGGAATTTATGCAAGGCGAATAATAATCTAACTGTTGCAACAAAGAATACACTTGTTTTGCACAAGATTATGTTCTTGTATTGAACTTCTTAATTGACAAGAGTTCTTTACTTACTTTTGTAGTAGTAAAAAAATCCGCCTATATTACACAGTCACACTTCTACAATCTTGATTGCTATGAAACACCACCACTCTTCTATGTCATTAACAACCAGATATAGAATGAGTACCATCAATATGACATATCGTGTTGAAGTTTGTGTAGCCTGAAAGAATTGATTTCTCTACTCTAAAACAAAGGCATATATTTCTAGTGCCATAGAGAAATCTCCAACAAAATGAGCGATTTCAGGTTTGATAGATTCCATTGTGTATGTTTGACTGCCAGTAGCCGAAGCATAAGGATTTATCTCCATATCCTTCTTTTCTTCTTCTCATTCTCCTATTCGTCATCCTCTTCTGTCGTTGCACTGTGCTTGGTGCTTAACTTGAAGTGTGCTCTAAGAGAACTCACAAGCTTGACCTTCTCCATGTTGACTTTTTAAGTATTTTTTTCAATGTACTTTTTGTAAGATAACCACCATCTTGGACTTTCTATCACGGGTAATCTTCATACCCAAAATCTTGTTTTAGAATCCCATGCCTTTTATATCAAAGATTTGTTTTAGTTCCTCCTTCAAACTTGAAATTCTCGAGGCATTATTGCCAAATGTGAGCATGTTATTGACAAAATTTTTTTAGGGAAAAAGGTGGTGTTCCAATATAGGACCCACCTCAATATATATATGTATATATATATATATATATATCAAAGAGTCAAGAATTACATCATATGGCATTCACCATGATAGATGAAGTGCCTACGATGCTCAATTATATTTTCAGTATAAAATCTCTGTCCCCCAAAGATGCCCCTGTTAGTGGCGCACCATATCGGCCACACCATATCAAACGAGTAGGAGCTATCCTCATGCCCGAAGCCACAGATCGATCTAACATCTCTCTAAAAGGCGGAGCAATCACATCGCCCAAGCCAAGAGATGTTGGCCCGATTCCACTCCTCAACAGAGAAAGGACACGAGAAAAACAAATGGTCGGCATCCTCCACAATCGACTCGCACCTGTCATACGTCACATCCTCCAAGCTCAGCAACTGACTCTGGCAGCCCTTTGTCAGAATCCTCCCAAGACTGAATAACCAAAAGAAAACCTTAACCCGGTTCTGCAACCAACATCTCCAAATCATACCAGTGTCCACTCTGAACTCATCCTGAACCTCCTCATCATCCTTAACCAAAAAACGATACGTCTTTCTCACCATGAACTTGCCATCACCCCTGATGTAGTGATCTCTACCTAAAGTTGGGCACTCACTCTGCAACAGCTCCGTCTGAAGTGCAAGGAACTCCTCCACCTTCTGATCTGACAGGGGCAAAGCGAACATCAGAGACCAGATCCTACTGCCCCACACATGGTGTACACATGCCTCATCCTCCCGGGCCAACCCTAGGAGGTATGGGTAGCGGTCCCCAAGGTTTTAAATTTCGATATCGGATATCATATCAATACCATGTTGAAATGAAATTTCATAGAAATTTTGTCGAAATTTCGGTCACAATTCACCCAAATCGAGCAACATTTGTGAAGGAAGGTCTTTATATCAACATTTTGCTCAAAATTTTGGTCCCATGTCAAAATTAAAGTTTCGGCTAAATTTCACCTATATTTTGCGAAATCTGAAACCGTGGTGGTCCCCCAACGTACCATCCCCCATCTAGTCGTCTCTCCAGAATCGGAAAACAACTCCATCCCCAAGCACCGGTCTCAACTTCAAAGCAATCTCTGAAATGGTCATGGTAATCCCCTTCTACAACGAGGATGTAAGGCGTTCTGGGATGACCTCAAACGACATGGTGACCCCATAGATCTTTTTCAACATGCGGGAATCCAGGTCCTCACTCTTTCCCCATATCCGAACCACCCACTTTGCTATAAACACATTATTCCTCTCCCCTACCTGCAGTACTCCTGAACCGTTCTTCGATTCCGTCACCTTGGACCAGTCAACCGGATGGAAACCCTTCCTCCCTTGACATCCATCTGACAAAAAAATCCTCATCAGAGCATTAATCCTGGCACACACCCTCGCAAGCAATGTCCTCATGGAGCAAAAAAAAGGGATGATCGAACGAACATGTTTCAAAAGCACCAACTTCCCTCCCTTCGAGAGCATCAACACCTTACATCCCGCCAATCTCCCCTCCAGTCATTCCAAGAGCGCCCTCCAATCCTCAGCTCTCGGCTTCCACACAACCAATGGGAGCCCTAGGTAAGTGATCGGCAAAGCAGCAATAGGACATCCCAGCACCGCAGTCCATGTCGAAACTCCTCCGAATGGCGAAAAGAAATCACCGCCGATTTCTCCCTATTGATACGAAACCCATATCCCCAAATATATCCATGATTCGAGACACTCTCCGAGTCTTCTCCTTCTCAGCTCCCAGAAAGAATACAATGTCATCAACATATTTTAAGAGCGGGATAGATATCTCCTCCCTTCTGTACCCAGAACACCAGTCCTCCCCAATTGCCAACCTCATTATCATCTCCAAAGCATCTGCTACAATCACAAAGAGAAGCGGAGCCAGTGGATACCCTTTCTGATTCCCATCTGTGGGTGGAAGAACCTCCCTCCGGTCTACCGTTGACAAGAACCATGTGGGATGTAGTAGTAACTCATCTCTTGATCCAAGCAATCCACAACTCCGAGAAGCCTTTTTTCTAGCGACACCCACAAGAATCTCCAATCCACAGAATCATATGCCTTGGAGAAATCAACCTTCCACAACATGCCTTTGGTCTTGCACCGCTTCCAGTCCGTCACCACCTCCGCTGCCATCACCAAACCGTCCACCATAGCTCTCCCAAGCACAAATGCTGACTGCTCCGGTGAAATGATCTCGTGTAGAACCCCCCTCAAGCGGTTAGCCAGAATCTTTGAGATCAAAAGATACAAAGCATTAGACAACGCAATAGGCCTGCAATCATCTACCCTGAAAGATGTGTACTTCTTTGGCAGCAAAAAGATGAGCGCGTTGTTTAAACTCTCGAAACCCATGTTTCCTTCCCTGAACACCTCCAACACCTCCATGAGATCCCCTTTGACCGTCTCCCAAAACTCCCTGTAGAAAAAACACCGGGAAACCATCCGGCCTAGGTGCCCTGTCCGCATTAAGCTGAAAAAGCGTCTGCTTGGCCTTCGCCTCCGTAAACTCCCTCACCAATGCCTTTGCTTCCGACTCGGATAATCGTGTAACCCCTCTCCCTTGCCAGCCCTAGCCAGAATGAATCCGCCCCTCGTCAAAAGCCTAAAAGTGTGCACCTACGTCCCTTTCCCCCTCCACCACCCTCCTTGTAACCGAGATCGAGCGAATCAAGTTCCTCTGCCTTCTCTCGCTAGCCACAACATGAAAACATTTCGTGTTCGCACCCCCCTCCCTTAGCTACTGATGCCTGGACCTCTGTCTCCTAGCCACCTCGTCCCTTTTGTCTTCCAAAATAATCTCATCCACTTGTCCGCTTCGCTTAAGCACTTCCTCTGCCGTCAAAGCCCTTCCATCCTTTAGTTTATCCTACCTGCTCACTTCATCTTGAGCCCTGAGCCTCCTACCTCTTCGATGCATCCTGTTGACTCTATTGAACTCCATCAAGTGCCTCCTGAGCGAGGCTAGCTTGCTCGCCAACCTGCATTTTGCTGAACGACCATGCCTACAACTCTCCCAGAATGTCACCACGGTCTCCCCAAATCCAACCTCAAGTAGCCACGCTCGATCGAAACGAAAGAACTATCGGGGAAACACCCAAAGCAATGGCGTGTGATCCAAATGCATTCGGGGTAATGCCCGACCCCAGTCAAGGGGAAAGTCATCAACACCTCAACAGATTCCAAGAATATATCAATGTAGGATCTGGATCTCGAGTTCCGCCACGTGTACAAACATCCTGCCGCAATGATCACCTGCAAACCAAGCTCCTCCATCGCACCCAATAGCTCCAACAAGCCACCATCTCTTCCCCCACGCCCCCAGGACGATCCTCCGAGAATAACATCACATTAAAATTGCCAGCGATGATCTATGTAGAGTCAGGCGCCAACACCCTGGCCAAAACCAAATCCTCCACGAGATGAACCATGCCAACCCCATTACATGGGCCATACACATTTGTAGCCAAAATCTTTACCCCGTCAACCTTTCATCGCAACATCGTCATGAGGGAGTACCTTCCCCACCGCTCAACCTCCTCCTATGCAAACTTATCTGCATCCCATCTCGAAATAAAACATCCAGAAGCACCCTTATATGCAATAGCTTTGCGTTCTCTCAGCATGTCTGCCCCAACTTCTCTCCATATCGCATCAAAATCCTGCGCTATTTTCGTCTCCTGCAACATAATCAAGTCCTCCATGTGTTCCAAAACCAAATGTCACACCGCCACCCTCTTCTCTGGCCTGCCTAAACCCCTAATGTTTCATGTGAACAAATTTATTTGTGAGCCTCGAGATTCTCCTTTGACTGCACAACCCCCAGACACTTCAACATGTCCTCTTCCAAAACCTCGTGTAGGTCAACCCCTTCCACCAGCTCACCCCACCTCTCCATCTCCCCCTCCCTTGCTGTAGCCAACCCGCCAATGACTTGTGCACATTTTGAGTTCATACTGAGATCGGGTGCCGAGCTTGATGAAACCGATCTCGGCTCCCCCCATTCACCCCAACCTTTGGTAAATCTCCATCATGCGCTCCCGCCTCCGCTCCTTCAGACCGTGGCAGAAGTAGCTTCGCCCGAACCTTCCTCCAACCTGCCGCTGCAACCCCTGATGACCACCAGAGCAGCCCATCACATCCGATCTACCACCCTTCGGTAGCACCATCGACTCCTCATCCGCGAAATGCGCCCCTAAAGCCGCCACCTTCGCCTAGAGTCTCGACTAGGGATGGGCATGGGGCCCGGCCCATTTCCTTTGGGCCGGGCTTGGGTCGGGCCGGCCCATGTCCAGTTTTCCTATCTCTATAATTTCAACATATAGTGTACTGCTACATATTACATCTTAGGCAGATAACATGTAAATTCATCAACATATATTTAATTGTAATTTTAATGTGTATTTTCCTATGTAAACACGAGACTATGTGTTGCCTCAACTCCAAGGAAAACACCACATTCTACCTTTCCCTTTTTCAAATCTTGGACATAAATAATATGTAATACCTATTCTTGGATTATCTTTCCTGGGTATCTGTGCCATCTCTGCCATAGGCATATCTGTACCATCTTTGTGTTCCATTTTGTATACATCTTTCTTTCTGGATTGCTATTGCTAACAATCATTGGAAATAATGGCACCAGAAAAAATACAAGGCCAAAACACAGGGCACGTATATTTTTGACACCTGAATTATAATAAATTCAACTAAAACAAACACTGAAATCTGTAATTTCAATTCGTTTATCCTATAAGATAGAAACTGGAGATGTAATCTATCTACATGCATACCTGCTTGCTATCAGGACTCCAACTGACAGCATAAATGCTCCTGTGTGTGCACCTTCACTAGATGATTCTCCCATTTTCGTCCCTGTTTTCCCCTCATATATATTCCTTTTTGTCAGAGCTTACAGTGATGGTGCTGTGGGGGGACGGGGTTTCGATGGAGGCGAGGCTGAGGCG
Organism: Ottelia alismoides; assembly: GCA_037367405.1. Lineage (NCBI taxonomy): Eukaryota > Viridiplantae > Streptophyta > Magnoliopsida > Alismatales > Hydrocharitaceae > Ottelia > Ottelia alismoides. The sequence goes on along the minus strand of JAZKJV010001452.1, from coordinate 174,073 downwards.
GTGTGGCGCTGGGCCGCTGGCGTTGTGGCTGTGAGGGAGTGGCGATGGCGATGTAGAGGTTCTGAGGAGGAGCAGTGCGCGGCGGCTCTGTTAGGGACTTAGGGTTGGGGGCTGCGATTGAAGGGGAAGGGGAGGGATCGGGCGTCGAACCGAAGGGGTTTGTTCGGGTAAGTGAAGAGGGAAGTCACGTGCCTCGGGCCCGGCATGCGGGAGGACTTGGTCATCGGGCCTATAGTCAGGCCGGGCCATCGGGCCTAGCTTTGGGCCGGGCTGCGGGCTTATGTTCGGGTCGGGCTGCAGGCCGGGTCGGGCTGGGCCGAGGAAAGCCCGGGCCCGGCCCAAAAATAACTTGGGCCTGCATTTTCAGCCCAAGCCTGGCCCATTGTTCATTTGGGCTTGGGCCGGGCCGGGTTTGCTGGGCCGGGCTTCGGGCTGGGCCGGGCTGGCCCAGCCCAATGCCCATCCCAAGTCTCGACGTGGAAGCCGCTTGCTACGTCCCAACCGATCCCACTTCTTGCTGTCGAGTCACCTCTGAGAAAAACCTCCAGGAGGACTCCCTCGACTCCACCAGTGAGTCCACCGCAGTTGGAGGGAAGCCACCCACAAGCGATACGACCAGAGGAGTCACCGCACTGCCCGAGAATTCGCTCTGATTGGCATGCTTGTCTGTTAGGCCACAGAAAACCGAGCCCTTGAGTCAAGTCACATGAGCTTTCCCTTTCGGATCCACCAGCGAGGGATCCGCCGAACCTGAAATCAGGTGCTCTCCCCCAACCGCGAGCCCCACCGGACCCACCACCCGATCCACAAAAGCAAAAGGGCCCACCATCAAACTGCCTAGTGTATCCACCAAAGGTCTGCCGCCTGAATCCGCGAAATCCCGCCCAATTGCAATCGTCATACGATCCGACCCGGATCCATGCCCACTCAACTCCGTAACGGAAGGAGACGTCGTTCGACCTGACTCGGATCCATAACCTTGTAAAATAGTTGTGAATAAGGGGACGGGCATCAAACCCTTCAGCTGCGCCTTAGGAGCCCCACCATCTGCACGGCTCGAGGAGCCCACCCCTTTTGCCGAAAAAAGGTCAAACGATTCAAAACCTTGGAAAGGTGTCTCTTCCCCTTCCATGATCCTCTTCCCCGATAGAGCTCTATCCAACTCCAGCGGCCACGACTCCTCTCCGACAGGCCCGACCTCGGAGATCTCCACGTGGAGGGTTACCCCCATAAATCGCACATGCTGCCACGGTGTCAGAGGTTGAGAGAGCACCTCCCCCATCACTAGCACACAGGTGGCTCCTCGCGCCTCAAACCAAGGGAGACGATGGCCGTGATATGAAGCAAATGGCTCACCATCGAGCAAACCGCCTCCAAGCTCCTCCACAACAGCAGAAGACCCCTAGTGAAGATCCGCTTCACCTCCTTCAAACCACACTCCACGCCAGTGCACCCGACCCCCTGCCCAGCAGGAATACTCCAGCAATCCCCTAGCCTCCGTCGCTGAAAGGTCCTACATGTACACCATCTCTTCCTCGAGCATGATGACATCCCTTGTGATGCTGGCTCCCACCACCACTCCGATGTCCTCCATCGCATTCGCCAGATTCGTCTCCCTTCTCTTGCAATTCCCTAACAAGCACACACTCGCCGATCCAACCCCGCCACCTATCACTAGTTCCATCTTCCAACTGAACCTCGCTTCCTTACGAGCCTTATCCCGCGATCACCTGAACCTATGATGACCATTCCTTCTGCAGGCGAAACATTTCACAGGGTCCCGACATGCCGCCGCTCAGTGCCCCTTGCCGCCACATCGCAAGCACCTTCCCTAGAACCACGATTCTTCACCCTCTCGTTGACCAACCACGCTGGACGAAGAAGCTCCTGCGTGCCGACTGCGACCTTCCACCCTCATCCAGCCTCTCTCTCTCCTTCGCTTGGCATTCCCATCGTTTCCATTATTGACATAAATCATTAGACTAGAAAAATCATTAAAAGAGAATTTCTTGATGAAAAACATAGTGATCTGATGTGTTCTCTAATAAAAGACTTGAATTTCTTATGTATAGGAGTCTGCCTTAATCTATGTAGGATTTTCTTACTTACTGACACAATCTTCTTTTCCTTTGACCCCAAATCCTCTGGTTGTTCCATATGATTTCTTCCCCAAGATCATCATGGATGGAAGCAATCTTTATGTCTATTTGCTCAATCTCCAAGTCTTGATTACCTATCAAATTGAAACTTTGATGGATGATATCTTCTCACCACATGCAAGAATATATTTTTCAAAGCCAACACCCTTCGTCTAGGTGAAGCATTTCACAATAAAAGTAGCTTCCATTTTGGGTTTAAAGAGTTTTTGAGTTTTTATCATTCACTCTAAACCCACTTTTTTAATAGAATATTTCTTTCCTCGAAAAATTTCACAAGCGCATAATGTATTGTTCTAATTCGAAGATTGTATTTCATCTTGCATGGTCGCAATCTACTTTTCTTTTTGCGCATCTTGTGTAGCCGCTTCATAATTGTCTAGCTTGCCACCTTCATGTGCCAAGTATCCCATAGAGGGATGTCTTTCCTTCGTATATTTTTTGAAGTCTGAAAGGGAGGGGGAAACGCTCAGTGGTGTCCGCCCCAAAATATATTAGAAACCAAAGAACATGATAACAGGAACAAGCGAGCCTACAGGCGCCGCACCCCACCCATTACAGATTTCAATCGGCAAGCAACCGATTAACTAGCACACACACATTTTCTTTGTAAAAACGTTGGCCCGAAAAAAGAAGGTCGTTTCTTCCCCTCCAGATCGCCCAGAGAATGGCCATGGGAATAACTCGCTCTCCCCGCGGTCTATGAGTGTTGTCATGGGTCGAATCCCAAAAAGAGTGGAAGTCACCGTTGATGCACCATGCCGGTCCCAACTCCAGCCAGACCTGAGATACTACGGGGCACGAGAAAAATAAATGCTCAATCGATTCGATCGCCGCGTTGCATAGCAGGCACCTATCAGAGATAACCCTGAGCAACCTCATACATCTATTCCTCATCAGTATATATACAGGATGGATCACCATTAGCGGAAATGTTTTCCTCTTGATTGTCAATAGGAGTATTTATCATGTCTACATCTTCTTCCTCAAGATTGGGAGGCTCCTTATTAGCATTATTTAGAATTGCATCTAGTGGATGCTACAAAAGAATTAAGCTCTACATAAACTAGCTTTTAATTTTTCCCAAACGGATATGTAGATTCCTTATGAATGTTTTTCATGGTCTAATCCTTAACAAATATTAGATAAGGGCTTCTCACAAGTTTCTTCTCTAGAGCATGGTATGAAAAATCTAACCTTGAGGTAAGGCAGTCTCATTTAACCTCGAGGCATGCACCTCGGCCCACTTCTGTGAGGTGTACACCTCATGTGGTTGAGGCGTAGTTGAAGCAGAACACCTCAAGGTAAGGTAAGGCATTCTGTTGAGGCATTTTTGCTTTTTTTTTGAGTTTTTTGTTGATTATTTTAATGATTTACTTGGTAGTTTGAGAAGCTTATAAATGTATGCATGTTTAGGATATGATTATACAAGATGAATCCTAAATCGTATGTTTTGTTCGTGCTTATTGCATCATATTTACCATTAATCGTGTCCAACTTTTTCAGTTAACTCTTAACGTTTTACTCTTAATGAATGACTACATAAATATTAAATCCACAAATACTCGTAAAATTAACGAGCTTTGCAATAGAAGAAAATGGATAGGATTCTAGGCTTCTCATGTTGTCATATTTTATATGTTAGACACAACATAAATTTCTTCGACATATACTTAATCATATTTTTTAAGGCAACAATATTTTAAAAACAATATGTAATGCTTACCTCTTTAACAATATTTAAAGACAATGAATCCCTCTTTGATAGGATGAGAATTTTGTAAACATGGATATGAAGTTGTTATATCTTCTCTTAGTTAATCATATTCTCTTAGTTGATAGGATCATATCTTCTCTTTTATAGGATCTTATCTTCTCTTAGTTGATCATATTCTTATTTCTATTATTTGATCATATCTTATAGTATTTAGTACTATATGTTGGGCAGAAAATATATAATTATATTGATACATATAAATATATGGCTAAAACGGGGTTGCCCCTAGGGGAACTACCTTGGCTCCCCCCGTCCCATTTTTCCCATGTTTTAGTTTTTCTTAAAATAAATATGTGAATTTCCATCATTATATCCCTATATTATGTCATTCAAGTTTCATATGAAATAGAGACTCCTGCGGCCACCATCCAGACAATCATTTTTTAGTGGTCGCAGAATTTTTGAAATCGTCCCCATCTAAACGGAGGTCGTAAGAGTCTTTGTTTCACATGAAATGTGAATGACATAATATATAGATATAATTATGAAAATTCACGGAAGCATATTTCAAAAAACAAAAAATAGGAAAAACGTAGGAGTCTTTGTTTCACACGAAACTTGAATGACATAATATATGGATATAATTATGAAAATCCACGGAAGCATATTTTTAAAAAATAAAAAAATAGGAAAAATAGGGGCACGGGGAGCCAAGTTAGCTCCCCTCAGGGACAACCCCATTTTACCCTATATAGAATGTTAGTTTTATGGCGCCTTCAGGCTACGCTTCGCCTCAATTCTGAAGAAAATACCTCGTTCTGGCTTCTGTTTTTTCAAACCTTGCTCTAGAGAGTCATTGATTCAACATGAAAATGAGAATCATGGCTAAAATTATGGTTTTATCGAATTCGGGGTTATTGTCCATTTAATTAAAGTCTAATAAAATTGTTAATTGGGTTAGTTGTTATTTTTACTTAATTTGAGTCCATCCCAATTTTTATCTCTATTTAAATAATAAGATCGCATGTGATCTCGAATATGTTGAGTAATTTAGGGAGTCAAATTAGGTTTGCTAGAAAAGATATTTTTCCTTTTTATTTCATGTTATAATTCCACTTCTCATATATAAAGGGAGTGATAATCATTCTGGATAGGAGTTGATGTATAGAAAAATGGAGTCACGTCTCATTCTCTCGCTCTTTCTCCTTCTCCCCCCACACATATTTGTGGTTCTCTTCCAAAACCCCACACGACTTACACACTTCTCCTTCCTCCTTAAATTTTACCCACCTTGAATTATCTTATGTGTCATTAGGTATCCGAGCATGGGGTACACGTCGTTCTCACGATTGGTTGACCCTTCAAGGCATCCAAGAAAAATATTGATCGAGAGAGTTCTATACAAAGTGCCATTAAATATATGTGGAGATGAAAGATTTATTGTCATATCTGCTCAATCTGTATTCCAATCTACATGGATACAATGGATTTATTGTGTGACCCAAGTCTCCTACAATCGTTGATCTAACATGAAGTTGATGCATCGTAACAAACACAGACATCTGAATCCACAACAATTCTACTCCAAATCGACAAGAACATGAAGAAAGAAAAAAGAAGAGGACCAGGTTCTGAACTCTTGCAACCATTATCAGGGCATGAGATGACCACCCTAGCGTCACCACCTTCCCCTCACGAAGCCTTTGTCGTTACCGGACCGGTGTTGTCGTCCCCCTTCCCGCACCAACCTCACCAACACCATTTTCTCTGCCGACAAAACCACCCCCCATAAACAATTACTTACTCACCGTTCCCCACACTCAAAGTCCCGTGATGCTTCACCCTCCACTGGAGTAATCAAAGTACTTTCCCATACTTGGTCATTCTAAAGCACCGACGTCATCAACGTCGATCGGGGGTTTGAATTTGACCGAAAATCGGACCCCGCGAAGCTGGAAGCTTCCATGCAAGCAACAATCTCACCGTTTTAGTCATAAACACCGTCATCGTTGTTGTTGGAAGGGCCATGGAAGTGTCGAAGTTGATTTTTGTCATGATTTTGCAGCTGACGAAAGAGCACGATCATTTTCAATCAACATCTCCGGAAGACCCTGATGACATCATCAGAATCGTCAAGTCCGAAAGTCCCGATGCCCCCATTGACTCCTTATCCTCATGGAATGCACCATCATCTGGTGGAGAAACAACCCTAACAAAAAGGGGGAAGTTGTCTTCTACATAAAACATAATCTCCAAGAAAAAGGAAAGGAATATCTCATCGAAAAGTTGTAGGGGTGCCCTCTTCCAAAAGCTATTGGGAAATGTTAAACTTGGGGAATGTGAGTTGGAAAGAGGATATTTAAGTGTAGGGTTAAAACAATTGCAATTAAGCCCCCTTTTCCTATAGAAATTACAAAAGAAACATCGAGAACGGAATGAATAACAAATTACGTGATCATATCAACAGGATCAATTTATTACGCATGTAATCGGAAACCAAGCAATTTATCATGAGATGACATTTTTGAAGCGGCAGAGACTTGATGTAGCATTGAATTGAGAATCATTGCTAAATAGGTTTTTATTATATTAGGGTTTATCGTCCATCTAATTAGATTCCAATAAAATTAGGGTTGTTGTTTTTGCCTAATATGAGTCCGTCATAATTTTCATTTTATTTAAATAATGAGATCGTATGTGATCTCGGCTTGGTTGAGTAATTGAGGGAGTCAAATTAGGTTAGCTAGAATAAATTTTCCTTTTTTATTTTAGAGTTATTTTATTATAGATGTATTTTATTTTTGCATTTATCGGGTTTTGTAATCCCTTTGGGTCCTTTATGTAATTTTCACTTTTGGTGCTTTATGGTTTACATTATATAAGAAACGTTGGACCCCTTGAATAAGACATGCAATTTCATTCTCAAATCATTCCCCACATGCTATCAGAGAAACGATCCTAGATCTGGGGGCTCGTATCCATTGACCCTCTACCACCTCTAGCCTCTCTCAGCTATGCAACAACTCCTTTTAGGGCTTCATACAACATATGCGACTCCACATCTATGGTGAAATCCTCAAGCGCATCACGGAAGCGTAGGCATCGTATCAAATACGATGAAGAACGACTAGTCGAACTAGTTGTTCTATGCATCAGAAATTAAATTTTTTTCATGCGACGAAACCACATGATCCAAGAACACTTCTCGGATCGTTTCGTCTAAACCACAAACAAGTAATAGGATTATCTCTTGAAGCGTGGTTGCGATCGGGTCTCTAAACGAAGACACTTCCTGTCTCAAGTTCGATCCGACGGAGGAGACGCTTGCGAGCGTGTTGATGAAACACGTGCTTCTCGTAATCCATGTTGATGATCCAAGCGGAGGATCTCCTGATCTCGACACATGAGATCCGATGTCTTCTTCACGAGCGAGACGCACATAAGGAGACAGAGATCCACGAGCAAACGATCGGGCAGCATAACGACGATGCTGCGGCGATGGAGACTCCCTCTAGGGCATCCATGGTGGACGGCCATGAGAAATGAAAGAGAGAGGGCTGACGCGTAGAGAGAGAGAGACTTATGTTCTCTTGTGTGTAAAGAAGAGCAAAGGGGTGCCTCTCCTTTTATAATATTTTGGGATCCATGGATCTCAATCCATGGGCAACACAAATCCAATGGTTCTCATTGATTTGTGTTTCTTTTAATGGTTAAGATTTGTGTTGGTAAAAACCAACAACAATTAATTTAATTTAGATTAAATCTATATTGATAAATCAATATAAATTAATCTTAAATTAAATCAAACAAATATGGAGATAATGGGAAAGAGAGAATTTCTCCTTCCATATACATGGAGTGGACGGCCTCCCTTTCCTAATAGGAATAGGTAGTTGTCCCTCATATTAATATGGAAGGAGCATCTCCAATGTAATCTCCCTTGATTACATTATTCCATGTATCTCCAATTTATTACAACAACAATTGTTATAAATTATTCTACAAAAATAATTCATAATTATTTTGTGAATATTGCAATCTTGCCATTGGAAATTTGTGAATCACATTCACAACCCAAAATAAAATGTAAATTACATTTTCAATTTAATGTCCAATGTGAATCCAATTCACATCAACATTTAATTAACAAATGTAAATTACAAATAACTCTCTCTTATATATTATAAATCATATTTATAATATATATGACTAATATGGATATTGCTATCCATATTATTCCTATCCATGGTAATTAAATCACATTTAATCATCTTGGATCTCCATTCTCTTGTTCTCAAATAATATGAATCACATTCACATTATTCATGTCTTTGATAATTAAATCACATTTAATTATCTTAGATAACTCTCCTTATAATATGAATCATATTCATATTACTCATGATAATTAAATCACATTTAATTATCAATTTTCTCAATGCTCGGATACACATATCAACAATGAAATTATCCTGAACTCTTTCAAGGATAATACGCTTTCTTTGCGGATACTTGGAGATAAGGACAGGGCGATGTATTGTTCCATTTATAGTGACTTGGATATTGAGGTCATATCTCAAATTCAGATCGCGGGCCTCCCATAGATGCTTGATTAAATCAAGACTGCAAATCTAATCTTCTCATTGCATCTGAATCACATTCAGATCAATGTCCAACATTTGGACCAAGATCAGATTACTTCTCTGTTGAGAGGAGTCGCTAAAATTCAGGCTCATTTCATCACTCCCTAGGAATGGAAGCATCATGGTTATACAATCGTTTATGATCATGTCACCCTCAGGTATTCCAAATACATGTACATCATGCATACTGGAAGACCCAGAATAAACCCGAAGTATTAAATCAACTTTATACTGTCTACTTCATGGTTTATCAGTAAGTTTCTCATTCGATCATTGGGAGTCGGTATCGATCATATACTTTCCAAAAGCATATATCATATCTAGGTCTTGATCATATACTTTTCAAAAGTATATATCAAACCTACAAATTCAGTCAAGCTTCCAAAGTGAGACGACCGTGCACGGAATTTGAGTCTTCCCAATATCTCATGAGTGAGCTCATGTCTTCCGGTTCAATAACTGAACCTGTATGATTCCTTTGAAAGATCGTATTACTCATATGCCCTTACATGCACACCAGCGCGTCGGTGTATAGACCTTGACTAGGTCATCAACCTATTGGTCTGCCAAATGTACGTACTCAGGCATACAGTAACACATCTGTCTCCAGTCAGAGGATGTGTGCCTATATCATGATAGCATATGATATAGGACTTTGGTTATCTCGATCTCGTTAAGTCAACTCTTTGACCTAACTAATCTGACACCTCTGAATCTCTATTCCTATGCAGAGGACCTGCATCAAGAGGTCGGTCAGATATCAATCTAACTAAGAAAGGATTGCCATCTCCTACTCAGGCTGGGAGATTATCTCTTAACAATCATTTGACAGTGCTTGATGAGTCCTCAATCTAACCTTTTAGATATTCATCCAAGCACCAGCATCTATGATTCATTAGTTGAATAAACAGTTGTATGATTATTAAGATAGCCATGGTACATAACCCTAATTGTACTAAGGGACCTATTATGCAAATTATTTATTCTTCATTTCATATCAGGGAATGATATTCGCAATAACATTTATTGCATAATGGCTCGCTGTGGGCTCGCTGTAACATCCGGTTTCCAATCAAACCCGAAGTCGTCCGATTTTGGGTCTAATGAACCCAAAAACATTGTCGGTCAATACTAACCAACCTAAAACGACCAATTAGTAGTGAATCAAAAGTTGTTCGGGTGAAATCTATCAAAAATCGGTCGTTTCGTAATGCGTGCCGCGAAAAGCCGCAACGCAAATTCAAAAACCGCGAAACGAACCGAGACCATCATGACATCCGATTCGACGATACAAGACCAACGGAATCGACCGTTCGTCAATCGGAGGTCGTTTGGTATTTTTAAATTACAAAATGTAACCTTAATCCGAAACCGTATCCGAAAATTTCGGGTATTCAAAACTCGATCGGAAGTATATCAATATTATACTCAAATCGATCGTCGTTCCGAGACGGTCAAAACGAGATATTGCGCATCAAAACTCGACACCCGAGGTGCGCGTACGATTCATTTTAAGTTCGTCAAATAAATAAATATAAAACAAAAATATAAAACTCTGTCAAACAGTAGCAGAGAATTTCCGTTGTAAAAAAAAAAAAAATTCTTCCATGTGGCTCCTCCTTTGCATAACACTTGGACTCAAATTTTCCACCACATGTCAATCACCAATGCCCTTCTCCTTGGTTATATAAACCCCATATCTTCCCATTAATTCCCAATCGTTTCCTCCTTTCCAGACGAGAGGAGATCCCCTCTCCTTTTCTTATTGCTGAAAGCTACAGCTTTCTTCCTTTCTCTGTGACTGCCTAGACATTCAACCACAACCTCAGCTATTGTTGCACCTGCAGCAACTAGAGCCGTTGCATCCTTCTACAGCTACCAGCCACAAGAGGCAGCAACTGTTGTCTTCTCCAGCAATTCTTTTCTCTGGAGCCACTTCCAACCTGCTGCTGGAAAACTCCCCTGGAGAGCCCCAATTTCAGCCCCTTACTGCTGCTTCTTCAACCTAATAGAAGCCACTGCAAATCCAGGCAGCTGAAGGCCATGGTGCTGCTCCAAATCAATAGCCACAGCATGCATATAGATCCCCATTTGGAGATCTAATTAGGTACCTCTTTCCCCACTTTGCTGCCATGCATGCTCATTTCACTTGATATATGTGCAATCCCTTCCCCTCCTCATTGTTGCTATGCATGTAACTTCCACACATTTTGATCTCATAATTGATGCCTTTCCTTTTCTTTTTGGTGATATGTGGTGAGAATTAATGATATAAATTGAAGAGAGTTGGTCTGAAAAATGGTTCATGATTTGGTTTAAATAATGATTTCAGAAGAATGGAGTGAATGGGGAGTATGTCACTGCAAATATACGTATTTATATGAGAATAAAACCGTTGTCAACACAAACTGAAGGTTGTGATAATTAATAATGTTGAGAAGTTCAACAATGAGTAATCTACGCCATACCTGGCAACATATTAGTGCACATGTTTTTGTTGTCGTAAATGTCTATTCATCACTTGATAGGATTAGGGGAAACAGATCCGCCCAAAAAGTCTGGAATGAATGGCTGATGGGCAATCATTTTTCTAAACTGCCCATTTATGTTAAATATTTTATGTTTTAAAAAAAAAAACACTTGAGTGGCACGTTGGGTTTTAAAGGACAACCTAGCAACTATCTTTTTATCACCCAAGGAGACTCCATACTACTGATGTTCGAATAATAATATGGTTGTATGAGTAAAATTTTATTACATGTACTCATCCTCATTTAACTTATGAATGTGCTTATGTTTATATTGTATATAAACATGATGCTAATAACATGACATGTACAGATCATACACTATGATCACTCTAATATACAGTTCATGGACATATTATAGATGGTAAGTCTATCATTTTAAGTATAGTATCTGAAAGTTAGCTTGCTATAGATCTAATGACTGGATGCGGAAGGATCCTATAACTGTACATGTAGGGTTGAAAGGAATCTATAAAAATAGGTGATTCCCTCTCCATTGAACTTCTTAAAATCCCCTTTTCTACAATATTAAGTGAAATTTTTTAAAGTTGATCTGAGTGCTACTCAAACAGCTTAATTAAATAATAAACTAAACTTTTTATATAGATTAAAAGACATTACAGGAAATCAAATGCTATGCGATAATCAGATACACTATCCAACGTAATAAGGCAAACTCTAGAGCATATAGTAGTAGCTTAACATTACCAATTAGCGACCCTATCTTCATTAGTTTTCTTCAAGAAAGACATACATACAATTCCAGTAAAGAAGGTAGGGCATATGAGCCCTTTACATACATCATTGGAATATAAGTTGAAAGGAGAAATTGGAAGCATACACAAAGGGTACAGATCCACACATACTGGAGTTGGAGTGGTGGGTTATTTCAGTGATCCAACGAGGTTTACTACTGATCATAATCTTATCTCAAACCATTTTTGGCACTTCTTATTCATCTAAAATAACAAAATTGGGGCATATTAATCCTTGTATATGACCTTTTATTTATACATAACTATAAGCTGTGACAGCTAACAAGATCGGTAAAGTCAATCATAGAAAAGATTGAGAAAGGATCAAGTAGACAAAGAAGGAAGAAAATGGGGAATCAATGATGTCTAATAATATATAATGCCGGTCATGATGACTTTTACACATGACCGTGCGAGGGTGCGGTGACCCTCAACTGGGCGGAAAATAGGAAGCCCAGTTCGGGCAGCGGCCGCCTAGTGCGCGGGTCTAGGATCCCAGTCCCTTTTCGGTTTTACGCGAGCTCGCAGTGTTTTTACGCCTCGTTGGGATCCAGACTTTAGACCAGTTCCGCTGACCCTGTTTTAGGATACCCAGGCGGGGGATCCTGGTTTTTCAGTTTTACGTACGAGCTCGGTTGCCCGTTACCGGTCGGGCTGTTTTTCTAGAGCGACTTTTCCGGGAAGTCCCTCTCACCCGTCTCAGTGGCGTAGTTGGGAGTTAGACCTATCCCTCTATTGGACCGTCCTTCCAATTAGGGGGCGAGACGGAAGAGCCCTTTTGTTGGCTTCTTCACCGCTTGAGTTTTCTTCGCCAAACAGACTTGGCGATTCTACATCCAGATCATCCATATCTTTATCTATATTTATATCATCTACAGTTATATTGAGGCTAGTGCACTTGGGATTTGAAGGGATTGATTTTACATCCAGATCATCCATTTCTATATCTACATCATCTAGAGTACATCTGAGACAGTTGCACTTGAGGTTTTAAGGGATTACAATTAAAGTTGAGTAAATGGAAAAGACTATAATCAAATTCGAAATCTCATTAAGCTAGTGGACGTGTTGGGAACTTAGTTAGGATGCATTTTACAACACCGCATGCCTACGGAGGCACCCCAACCCTAAGACATTCCTCTATTCTTAGAGTCATAGTGTGAGGTTTCACAAGAACCAAGACCACAGACTATCCACTAGACTTAAGAATTTAATAAATCATTATATCTTCTCATCTCATCTTTTCCATCATCAAAATCCACCAATATGATCCCTGAGTAATATGAGAATAAAATATACTTACTTATGATCAATGAGTTACCATAAATATATGCTTATGCGGGAAATGTTGGGTAAGGGTTGATTATGAAATGTGCTTAGTAGAAATTTGGAAACCTTTTACATTTGCAAGTAGAATTAAATCTTAATTTGAGTTGCTCTCGCCTTTCTACTTGTTGCTTTTGAAAATATTAAATGCCGGTTTATGTTTATATAAGTTTTTAGGAGGTACCAGCAACCGCTGACGCCTCTTCTTCCCTAACGTGTTTGGCAGGCAAACAGCCTGCAGTTTAGGAGCAGTTCAGTAGTTATACATGCTTCCTGGAGATAAAGTATACATTGGACGGTATGATTTACTTTGTCTCAGTTTTTGTTCAATTTATAATGTATTATGCTTCTTTCTCTTCAGTCAGATTTTGGGATATTGTATGTACTGTCAGAAGTTGGTACATGTTGTAAAATATATGGAAGTTAATGAAATGAGTTTTTGGTGACAATTTAACTATGAGCTTGTGGTAATAAATGTTGATGTGAATGTCAGATGAAATTATTTCATTCGCGAAAAATTTTCCCCGTACTTTCAGTTACTTAATGCGATAGTAATGAATGTTGGAACGCGAAATGTGTGATTAACGGGTACCCGGATCCTGAGGGGTTCACACTCGCATGTCCAACAATCTCTGCGCAACATCGAGGGCACCAACCACCACCGTCTTGACCCACAACCTCCACCGTAAGGGTCCTGAGGTCAGCTTCAGGCGTCTAGCAGGGTCGTTAGGCTCTCCAGAAGGCTCTCTAACCCTCCACTTTGTGTCGCTAGGCCCTCTAGGGCCCTCCAACCTTCCTTTTGGTAGTATCATGCCCTCCAAGAGGCCTTCCAGCCTTCTGCCCAACATTAGGGGGCTCCTAGCGGCATCATCGAGGGGTTTGCGACCTTTGCCTGTCACTGGCAAGTCGCTTTAGTCCCCTCCCAGAGGTCTGTGAACCTCCGTTAACACCACCAAGGGGGGCTCCAGCCACCACAAGGAGGTATGTAGGCCTCCATACATGCACAAGTATTGTATCAAGCACCGCATGTGGCCCTTTAGATCTTATAGGGTTTCCAGTACCCACATCTAGGGATCGTACCCTCTTTTGATTAATTCTCATGCACGCGTGAACAAATATGATATCTACTCGATCTCTACCTTTGACCGTTATGGCATCCAACTCTAACGAGACCAAACCCCTATATACTGCATCTTTAGTGACGGTACATGGGGCTACTATCAAACTCAAGGGTGCCGAAAACTACGTCCTTTGATCTCGTAGTTTTATGGTATTAATTGGCAAGCAGAGGAAGATCTCTATCCTCACGAAGGAGCCTCTCAAAGAAGCTAACAAAGACTGCGAGTCATGGCTTGGAGATAATTATCAGGTCATGATGTAGATGGCCAATATCATAGAATCCCATATTGAGGCAAACCTCATGTACAAGGATACTGACAAGAACATGTGGGACAAATTAGTTCAGACTTATTCGCAACATACGTTCGAGTCCCATCTTGCATATATATATATTATGTGTGTGTGTGGATCTAGTCTGCATCTCAAGGAGAGCCCATTCTTATGGAATACTATCGACTCCTCACCGGTTTGTAGGAGGAGCTAGCCACTTTTCGGCCCACATATTGCACCTAACAGGTGACAAAGAGATCCAAATGGAAAGTTTATCGAATTTTTGTCAAATTACATCCACGTTATCAGACGATGAAAGAGTAGTTTCTCACATCGGATACTTATCGTCCATTAAGGTCATTTTTCGGTTAACTTCAGGAGCTAGAAACCTCCGCTGGTCGTACCTCCACTTTACATCCTGCAGAGAACTCTGCTTACATTGTCTCCTCTGGAAGGGGAGGTCGGCACATCTTTTCATGGTAGACAAGGACGGGACTTTGGTCATGGCCATGGCCATAACGTATGCCATATTGACTCCAGTCGTGGTCATGGTTGTGACTCAGGTTACCCACAATGCATTCAATGCAAGCGGTGGAATCATTCATCAGAGCATTATTGGGGAAATTTGGTTATCCTCCTGGTTATCTTCGAGCCAATATTGCTTTTGTATCTGACTGTGATGCAACTGGGATAGAGACTTCCTTTCATCAAGACTCTAGTAGAGAGATCATCCAACTCATGACTACTGAGTACTCACACTTGATGCATCTGCTTCAGACTTCCAGTGCCACTACTAGTGAGATTCCTACTGCGCACTTGTCTACCACTTCAGGTATCATAGTCAGCTCTGCCACTGCATTGGAACCTGCTTGGATTATTGTCTCCAGTGCTTCTACTCATCTGACGGAAGAAGGTAGCTTGCTAACCCTTTTCTAAACCTCTTCCACTTTGAAGTCGATTACCACTACTGGGGCCATGGAGTTCTTCTCTAAGTCCCGACTAACGGAGGGTTCACTATGCTCCTGACTTTTTTTGAGTCTACTGTCTGTTTATAAGCTTTAAGCTGAGCTAAATTGTCGTGTGACTTTTTATAAGCTTTTTTGCTACTTTAAGGACATTTGGACAATGTAGATTTTTGATGGGGGACATAAGAAGTATGTCCTCTTACTTTAATATTCCATCATATACTACTTTTGTTGGTGATGCATTCATCTTCATTGATTCGTTCCTCTATGGGAACCCCTCTACGGAAGTCCTATGCATGATGTTTCCCAAACTCTCTTCTTTGAAGTTGTTTGAGTGTGAGGTATGTCAGTTTGGTTAACATCATAGGACCTCCTTTACTCCTAGGGTTGAGCCATGTTGGACGTTATCTTTTGCTTTGGTTCATTCTGATGTCTGGGAACCTTATCCGATCCAAACTTTGGGTGGTCATAACTATTTTATAGTCTTTGTAAATGACTATATTAGATCTTCTTGGGTCTATCTAATAAAGGTACGATCAACGATTAATTCTATTTTCAAGTCCATCTTTCAGCATATTAAAACGTCTCTCTCTTCTTGTGTGCAAACTATACAAAGTGACAGTGCTCTTAAATTTACCGAACAAGACTTGGTCTTCTTTTTCTCTCGGGAGATACTTCATCAGACTTCATGTCCATATACCTCCTAGCATAATGGGCAACGGATATCAGATTTATCTCCAAAATACTTCAAATTTATTCTCAAGAAATGTTTGCAGTCCACAAGTCAATAAACCTATATATCTCCTTGATTTAACCCCTGCAACAATTAAGTCCTCAGATCTGAGATCAATTTTATCATTGCATAAATCAAAGCCCTGCGAAATAAATCGTCAATTCTCCCAAGGAAAATGTGGCACAAATATGTCAAAACGAGCCTGCATAAGCCATCAGATATCCTCAATAATAATTATTAATAAACAGCCTTAAATATGTCCACAAATTATGCTAAGTTGTAGAGCATGACGGGAGCTTCAAAATGACATATTACATGCTAAAATCGGAGTCCATATGAGAAAGATATGATAAAATGAAGTTTCAGGGACTAAACTGTAAATAAAATAAAGTTTTTCTTGCAAAGAGGTCCCTGGGAGGACTTATATGTAATTAATAAAAACTTGAGGGGCCCGGATGTAATTTACCCCAGGCGGGGGTATTTTTACAAATTCGAAAAATGCCAGGGGACTTTCTGCAATTTTTCCACTGCGAGGCTGCTGGCTCGGGTGGTCGAGCCTGTGGTTCGTCCTGGGCCTGAGGTTCGGCTTCCGAACCAGAGGCTCGTGGGGCACCTCAGGCTTGGGACCGAGGCTGAGGTTCGGCTTCAGAGGCGGAGGCTCGGGAGAGTCCGAGCCTCAGGCCGGGGCCTAGGCTCGTCTGCTGACGTGACGGTGCTGGAGCCATTGGATCAAGGGATTGAGCCCCTGATCCGACGGTGGCTAAAAGGGGCAGCTGTCGCGGGCGGAGGTGGCGATGCCGCTGCGATCGAAGGCGATGGCGGGCGAGGCGGTGGTCGTGCGGAGGGGAGACGACGCCTCGGTCGGTCGACACACGACGGGCGGAGGCCCAGGAGGCGGTGGGCGAAGGCGCGTCGAGGCGCGGGGTGGAGATGCGGATGGGCGAAGGCGGTGGTCGGCCGCGAGATGGTGAAGGCGAGGCGGCTGAGGCGATTGTGGCTTGCTGGAGCTTCGAGCTCCAAGGTCTTGATGGAGGAAAACCTGCAAGAAAATAAAAAGGAAGGGGGGGATTTCGCCAGAAGTCGGTGGAGCCAAAGCTCGCTTCCAGGTGATCGCCTCAATCGTCGTGGCGGAGGCGGCGAGAGGCTTTGCAGCTCCTAGGATGGAACTGCAGCAAGGCTATCGAGCCTTGGATCACACCTCGAGGGAGGCGGCCGCTGTCAACGACCACGCTTGGAGATAGGGCGAATGATTTTTGGCGGCGGCGGAGGAACCTCTTTATAGAGAGAGGTTGTAATGGTGGGGAGGAGGTCCAGGGTTGACGGCCGGCGGCCATTACATGCAGGAGGAAATGAATGTGGCGTTGCGCGGTGGGGGGGGGGAAGCAACGAGTGGAGGTAGGAGATGATGGGGTCACGTGCTAGGCATGTGACCCGAGGGTGGGTCAGGAGAGAGAAATGGATGGGGGCCACGTGGCAAGCCCAGGGGATGCCACGTGGCGCCCCAAAAAAATTTCAAAAATTGAAGGGTAAAAAAATTAAAAAGAAATAGAAGGAGTACCTCGGATTGAAAAAAATTCTTCACAAAAGTTGTTCGTCTTGTCGAGATCTACAACTTCCATGAAGGGCCCGGGAGCAAAAGAAGTCATCTGTGAGAAGTGGTATATTTGGTGGCTCTCCATGTGTATAGAAAACCGACTTTTTGGGATTTTGTATTTTTTGGTGGTTTTAGAGGGGATAAAAATTATAGAAAAAATACGATAAAATACAAGAAAAATATTTACACACTAATCTATTTTTTTTGGATTTTTAATAAATAAGAAAATAGGAAAATAAAATAGAAGTTAGAAACACAACTTTTATACAGACTTACAACGGACGCTTGGACTCGGTCAGTTTCTTTGATTTCAGTTTTAATCTAGACTTGGATTCTTGTGTAGCTTAATAAAACTTTCATCAAAGAACACAAATAAAAAAGAAATAAAATTAAAAGGATTAATTATGTACATAAAAACTCAGGTCAAAAATAACAAAAAGTCAAAATGCGCAAAAGAGGCCCAAAACCCAACTTTCACATATGAACTCCGAATTTTACGAAATTGGTCTTGTTTTGAAGGTATTTGAAAATAGAGTACTTTAAAAGTGAGTAGATCAAAATCGGACACTGTATGTGGGAGATATGCTCATTTTAGTATGTCAGATGTGAAATTAGACTTTGGGATGATTTGACACTTATTGAGATTAGTAATTTTTTTGTATTTTTTATTTAATAAGGTTAGTAATATCTACACAATGAAGGTGGGTCAATCGAGGTTAGGATGAATTAATTAAAAATGTGAGAAGTTAGCGGCTTTTTGGGCTAATTTACACTTGGGATTTTTAATGCAATTATGCATGATGAAATGCAAATATTATTCACACATGTATGAATGCTAATAATGCTCTATTAGATTAATTACAGGTGAATGATGGGGAACAGTGCCTAAATGACCAATTTTAGCATGATGAATACGAGATTCATCAGCAGCATCACTGACTTATCCCTGTTGATGCGAAGCCCCTAAATGTCCCCGAAGATATCCATAATAACATATGCTTTTTGAAATTCCTCCTCTTCAGCCCTCGAGAAAAGCGCAATGTCATATGTCTTCCATACTATACCTAGAACACCAATCCCCATGTACTGCCAACATCATCATTACTGCTAACGTATCTACCACAATCACAAATATAGTGTATATGCTTTATCCATTTTATGTGTAAATCATCCTAAACATGTATATTTTAGTTAATATATTAAATAATTCTGTTATTATTCATATCTGATTCGCACTCGTTTTACATTTTTATTCATTTTTAAGGATATGGCAACACATTTTTCTCATTCGTCATTTGTATTCGCATTCATATTCATATTTTAAAATGAACAAGGATATAATTATACCTATATTCGTATCCGTATCCAACCGTTTTCGTCCATAATCTGTCTCGTTGCTTGGTTAGAAGCATTTATGACCTTTCACCGTGCCCCTCCATCCCGCAACATTCGCATAATGCGTCGACGACATATTCAAGGAGCATTTACGCGAACCTACCTGACTTTTATGGCCCTGACTCACTCAAGGAATGGAACTTCTTTCAATTTTTGTACTGATAACTGGACGTGGAATGGAGCCTTGAGTACCAAATTTCCTCGGTTGTTTGGTCTAGTGGCGAATCGTGGAGTTACTGTGTAGGAGAATTGGACTAACAGTCAGTGGATGCCAACGTTTGCCTGAGCTTTCTCATATCAACGTACGTCTGACTTCATGCAGTTGACAGACCAATTTCTGATTTTATTGGACCCACTTCAGGTCATGAACACTGGGTTTGACGTGATGATTTTTTCTCTGTAAAGAATGCATATCGTGTGTTAGCAGATTCTCAAGTCAACCATCCTGGCGGAGCAAAGGAACAAGATTGCAAATTTATTTGGGATCTTCATATACCCATGAAGATAAATTTTTTTTCTGGATTCAGAGTTAGGAGGCCATAACGAAGGTTCGCACGGTTGTTTTTTTGACCAGGCGAGGATCCTACATGTGCTCCTTGTAGTGATTCGACTGAAGACCACCACCTTTTCTATGTGTGTGTGCATGCACGTGGAGGGTATGTTATCGATATATTGTTTGGATCGACGTCTCTACCCACACCAATTTGCGGGAAAGTATCATTATGAACCAATTCAGGTCTGCCGAGCAATTATACAATCTGCTCGCAAAATGGTTATCCTGCATTGGGGTTATTTTTCAGGAGGAATGGTTTTCTTTTGAGAATGTAACTTTTTTTGGCTAGATCTACCCTTGAGACCTGGATTTTGTAATTTTCACAGTCCTCTTTTGATATATATATATATTGGGGTGGGCACCATTTCGGGCACTTCCCCCTTTATTGATTCAAAAAATGACAATAGCACTTGATTGGAAACTCAAACTGCTATGATGGCTGTAGAGACTAATATTATTATGTTATGTACCGTTTATTAACTTATGTTTTATTTCTGGACTTCTATGTATTTTACCCATGGGGTCTCTCTCTATATAAGAGAGCTTAGGGTTCCTTGGAATAATATATAATTCACTTTTTCCAACATGGTATCAGAGCCAAGGGTTCAACCCTAACCCTAGGCTTCCACCGCCGCCTCTCTCCTCCTCCATCTCCCTTCCGCCGCCCCCTCCCATCTCGTCGTTTCTCCTGCCGCCGCTGGGACCCCACCTCCCTTCCCGGCCGTTCCTCTCGTCGTAGGGCCCCCTCAACTTGGCACCGCTGGGCCCCTCCCCACCCTTGCCGTCGTAGGGCCTCTCCCCACCCGTGCCGCCTTAGGGCACCTCCCTACCGTCGGGCCCCTCCTTGCTGTCGTAGGGCCCCTTGCTGTCGGGCCACCTCTCGTAGGTCGTTCTACCTCCATGGATTTGAGTGCGTAACGTCTACATATGCACTCAAATCCAATCAAGTCTTTGTAGACACATGTTATTGGTCTACAATCCCTAATTCTTCATCTACGGCGACATGTCAGAGAATAAAGTTGATGTGCCCTCCATAGGCGCTTTCAAAGGTCCTGCGCCAATAGTCAAGATGGACGGGACAAAGACAAACTATGAGCTCTGGGCGATGCAGTTCATGAGTCTCATGAAGTGAAACGGTAAGAAACATATACTTACCGAGGATGAGTCGGAAGAGAAGACTGGGATCTATGCCTCTTGGAAGGCTGATGATTCTTATGCCAAAGTTTGGTTGTCATGCACACTGTCGATGGAGATTGCCAATGATGTCCTCCATCTGCCCACTGCCAAGGTAATGTGGGATATTTTGGCCGCTACGTATTCCCAAGTGCGGATCGAGACCAAGATGTTACAGCTTCAGCATGATATATTCACAATGAAGCAGAATGGTCGGCCACTTCACTCCTTGTACACATCCCTGAGAGGGATGTTTGAGAAACTATACAGTACCATACCACTTACGGCAACTCCAGAGCAGCAGAAGACCTTTCGGAATGCTACCATGATGGGGGTACTTCTTGCAGCCCTCGATCCTGAGTACGAGGCAGTCCACTCTCAGATATTGACCGATGCAGTCATTCCTCCAATGGAGGACGTTTACCGGAGGCTCAGTCGCATATCAGTTTCTTCCAGCACACCTACTACACCCCCATCGGCGATAGCAGTATCGCGTGGGAGAGGTGGTCAGTCTTCTGGTTGTGGACGTGGACCCCGTGGACGGGGAGGTCGATTTCGTTAGCCATGTTCGTTCTGTCGTCGCACAGGTCACTCCGAGGATACATACTACTCTAAGCATGGGTTTCCAACATCAGCGCGTGTAGCCGAGCATGTACTGCCCCAGTCAACATCCACTGCAGATAATTGATTCAAAGAGCTTGTGGCGCACCTACGTGATATTATGCCACAATCGTCTACTGATTCTCCAGGTGGACCTTCAGATGTTGCTGCTACAGCTTCTGCCAGTTCGTCTGTTGCTGCTAGTACATCAGGTAGCGCTACTGCTTTTACATCTTGTCATGATATATCTGATTGGATTATAGATTCTTGCACCACCCATCATCTCTGTCGCGATAGAGAGAGACTTGAGTACTACAGGGACATTCCACATGGTTGTTCAGTGCTGAGAGCAGATGGTACTCATTCCCCCCTTGTTGGACAGGGGGAGGTTTCCTTATCACCTTCTATGTGTTTACAAAATGTTCTACATGCTCCTGAGTTCTCCATAAATTTGTTATCTATTAGTCAGATTACGAAGGATTTGCACTGTCGTGCTATATTTGACCCCTCATCTCTTATTTTTCAAGACATACTAACGGGCAGGGTGATTGGTTGTGGTTCTGAGCAGAATGGTCTCTATCGACTGGTCCGGAACTCTTATGCTGGCGTCTCTTCTCATTCCGTCAGACTAGTATCTCCGTACATCTGGCATCTTCGCTTTGGCCATCTCCCACTCCAAAAAATGCGAGATCTCTTGCCTCAGATATCTCCCAGTTCATCTTTTCACTGTGAAGCCTGTCAGTTAGGAAAGCATCATCGGTGTAGCTTTCCTAATCGTCAGAGTCGGAGCAGTAGCCCCCCGTTTAAGTTATTTCACATTGATATTTGAGGTCCGAGTCGTGTACCTGATCATCAGGGACACATGTTTTATCTAGTTGTGGTGGATGACTTTTCTCGTGTATCTTGGGTCTTTCTTTTAAAGAATAAATCTGAAGCAGGGGATGTAATTAAAAATTTGATTAATGAAGTGTAGAATGTATTTTCTTCTACTGTCAAATATGTTCGTACAGATAATGCATTGGAGTTCTGTACCCGGTCTCTCTCTCAGTTTCTCTCGTCTAAGGGTATTATTCACCAAACTACTTGTGCTTACACATCCCAGTAGAATGGTGTGGCCGAAAGAAAGCACCGTCACCTTCTTGACATCACTCGAACCCTTCTTATTCAGAGTTGTGCTCCTATCACTTTCTGGGGAGATGCTGTCCTTACAGCCTGTTACCTGGTCAATCGTATGCCATCATCCGTCCTTGGTGAGAAAATTCCTTTTTCTATCATTTTCCTGATAAGGAATTATTCTCACTTGCTCCTCGTGTCTTTGGTACTGTTGCATTTGTTCATCTCCTATCCCCTGGACTTGACAAACTCTCTCCTAGAGTTGTCAAGTGTGTCTTTGTAGGTTACTCTCAGACTCAAAAGGGCTATCGTTTTTATGATCCCATAAACAAGAATACTTTGTCAGTGCTGATGTCACATTTTTTGAGTTTGTTATGTACTTTTCCCTTGCAGGTGACAGGTTGGTCTCGTCCACTACCAATGATGATGTCTATGTTCCTCCTCCTAGTTTGAGTTCACCTGAGTCCACCCCAGCTCCAGTTGCTACTCCATCACCACCACCGCCACCTCCACCACCGTCACCTCCACAACCTACTATTCCACCTTCACCAAAATTCTATACGCGTCGGCCACATCCTGCTCGGGATACACGTCAAGCATCCATCACGCCTCAGGTATGTTCAGATGGCATTACTACTGACGGGTCAGATATGGTACATGTGCAGGATTCTTCATTGCAGGAGGAGACTACACCATCCAGTACAGTGGACGATGACGTTGATATTCCCATTGCTATCCGGAAGCAGAAAAGGACTTGTGTGCCTTATCCTTTTGCTTCCCAGGTGTCCTTTCATCGTCTCACAGGAGACTTTCAGAGATTTGCTGCGGCCTTGTCTTCCGTGGACATACCACGGACCTATGGAGAAGCTATGAAGATTGATTGCTGGCGACTGGCGATGGAAGACGAGATGCATGCCTTACAGTCTTGTGGCACATGGAGCTTGGTTCATGCTCCCCCTGACGCATCCATTTTTAGCTGCAAGTGGGTATTCACAGTTAAATACAATGCTGATGGCAGTCTTGATCGATACAAGGCACGGTTGGTCGCAAGAGGTTTCACGCAAACCTATGGCGTGGACTACATGGATACCTTTTCTCCAGTTGCTCGTCAATCTACTCTTCGCATTCTTTTATCAGTTGATGTGGTATGTGACTGGACTATATCTCAACTTGATGTCAAGAATGCGTTCTTGTATGGAGATTTGCAGGAGGAAGTCTACATGCAGCAGCCACCAGGGTTCACTGCTGAAGGGGAGAAGCATATGGTGTGCAGACTTTACAAGGTAATTTATGGCCTTAAACAGAGCCCAAGGGTGTGATTCTAGAAGCTTTCCCGTCTGATTGAACGACAGGGGTTCAAAAGATCAAATTCGGATCACTCGTTATTCATTCAGAAGTCTGCTATAGGTATGGTGGTCATCATGGTCTATGTTGATGATATTCTGGTTACAGGAGATGATGTTCAGGGAATAGAAAGGGCAAAAGCATTCCTGGGCCGTCAGTTCGTCACGAAGGATCTTGGAACCCTAAGATAGTTTCTGGGGTTGGAATTTGCCAGGAATGCACAGGGTCTGGTGATGACCCAAAGGAAGTACATTACAGATTTTTTGAGCTTCAAGCTGTATGATGATGACACTGCAGAAGTAGATAAGAGGAGATATAGAGAGATGGTGGGTAAGCTCCTTTATATTACCATAACTCGACCCGATAATGCCTTTGCAGTAAGTCGGGTGAGTCAATTTATGGAGCAGCCAAGACAAGTTCATATGGATGCCATATACATGATACTGAGGTATCTAAAGTCTTCTCCAGGCTCAGGGCTGCTATTTAGAAAGGGCACAGATTTATCTATTTCAGCATGTGCAGACGCAGATTATGCAGGGTGCCCTAAGGATCGAAAGTCGACCTCAGGATTTGTCGTGTTTGTTGGGAGCTCTCTGATTTCTTGGAAAAGCAAGAAACAAACTGCTGTGGCAAGGTCCAGTGTCGGATCTGAATATAGGGCCATGGCGTAAGCAAGCACGGAGATGATGTGGGTTCGATCTGTACTAGAGGATCTACATATAGCCGTGCCTTTACCCATGCTACTTCTATGTGACAATCAGGCAACGTTGTTTATTGCCAACAATCCAGCATTCCATGAAAGAACAAAGTATATAGAAGCTGGCTGCCAGTACACGAGAGACTTGATCCAGAGAGGCTTGGTATCTACATCTCACGTGAGCTCAGGAGATCAGACTGTTGATATATTCACCGAGCCGTTGCTCAGAGGACCTTTCCAGAGATGTTCTTCCAAGCTGAGCATGATAGACATCTATGCTCCACCTTGAGGGGGAGTGTAGAGACTTATATTATTCTGTTATGTACCGTTTATTAAATTATGTTTTATTTATGGACTTTTATGTATTTTACCCATGAGGTCTCTCTCTATATAAGAGAGCCTAGGGTTCATTGGAATAATATATCATTCACTTTTTTCAACAATGGCTCTTTACCATCTTTTCAATATTTCGAGCCTCGAGGAGTCCTTTCAATTATACCAACCATATTTACGTATTGGTGTTTTTTTTGGTTTGATTGCTGCAGATATTAGTTCTTTCGTGAGTTTCAGCGGTATATTTCCTCCTCAATAATGAATTTTTCTGAATGGTGTTCTCTGTAGGAGCATACGGCCACCCTACTAGCCGAATTTAGCAATGAAGTCCAGTTTCTTTCACAAATTGAGCACCAAAATCTAGTGAAATTACTTGGTTACATTGACCAAGAAAATGAGCGAATCATCATCAGTGAATATGTCCCAAATGGCAATCTCCGGGAACATCTAGACGGTAAGATGCATGTTACTTATCATTTATTTTATTACTCATAGGATACACTTATATTGGATCTTAACTTTATTATTCATTGATAGGCCGAGAAGGGAAATTTTTAGACTTTGGCCAGCGATTGGCAATTGCAATTGATGTTGCCCATGGCCTAACTTACCTGCATCTGTATGCGGAAGGTTGGTACATTTTCTCGACATAGACCTTTACTTATGTTTCTTCGATTCCAGAGAAATATCTGAAAAAAGGTCCTTAGCATTATATTCCTTTTCTTTCTTCGAAGAAGTCTTAACATAGTCTCTTTTCATCAATTCCACCCTACTTATGTGGCATGCTGACATGACAAGCCACGTAGCCACATGCATGTGTCTAAGATGGCGCGATATACCATGCCAGCATTCACATGTCACGCAGTCACGGTACATTGTTTTTAAATTTCAAATGTATATCAGGTATGCGCTAAGGTGGGAGTACATGCATAACATCAGCACATGGGTAGGAACGGAGGCAGGACATATTATGTAGGAACGGAGGCAGGACATATTATGTATTATACTATAACTCTATTTTTGTTACTGTTAGAATTATGCGGCTCATGCTTCCAAGGGGAATCTAGGACAAAAATAACTGACAGAATATTTCCGACATTATATCTTAGATAATGTGGATTAACTCTACATAAACCTCTTCTTTAGGCGACTCTTTCACAAAAGGGTAGAGTAGTAAAAAGGCTTTCCTGTTCTCATTTTTATATTCATATTTATATCCGACTAGGTGGACATTCCTCTGTATTCTCTATAACTTTATTAATCCAATATAATTCATTTTTTGTGAATAACTGGATAGAGGAGAAGTTGGATTATTCATTTTTCTTGCAAGTAGTCATATTAGAAAGTTTATACAAGAAAGATATCAAACCTAATTTGGAAAAGGAGAGAAAGGAAGAGAAGATTTACGAGTGCCATAGCCAGCACAATAAAAGCTATAATTTAAAGTTAATGCTGATTTACGAGTGCTAATTATTGAAAAAGCTAAGGTAAATGTACTATACTCCTCTACTCTGGCACCCTCCTCTACCCAAGATGGCAAAGGAAATAACAAGGGGGGGGGGATGCCATTTCCTTCGAAACCAAAGGATGCCATCCAATGTGGAATGTTTTTGGTGATGAATCAACAATTCAGAGTGATTTTCTTATGTATTCTTGATGAACCGGCCTTTATTTTTAGACGTGGGATGATTTGTTTGGGAAGTAATAAGTACATTTGACGTCTCTTCATCTTCAAATAATTATCAACATGATCTTTGAATAGGAAAAAGAATGGATCGGCAGGGTCGCAAACCCAAATGAATCGGCTTATTTTCAAAAAGCCTTGTTCTTTGAAACATCTATATCATTTATGGCACTACATGATTCAAGTCTGCGAGAACTCTGTATCATTCTCTTGAAGCTCATTATCTTTATGAGAAATGATCCACTTGCCTCTAAAGGACTTGGCTAAATAGGGAAATCCGAATTCATTAGGCCCTTCAATACAATCAAATAGATTCCACAAGGGCACCGTATTCATAGAGCCCAATCTATGTAATGTAATAAATCCTCCTCTATGTATCATTGGTCAACAACTTCTTTCCCCTTCAAACCTCGATTCATATGTATTCAATGTGGTATGTCACTAGAGGTTGGTAGAGGGTATTGTTGCTGTATATATATATATATTATTCACTTATGTATCTTTATTGTTATTTTACTTTCCTGTTGGACTCTTTATGTAGTTTACTCATAGGCTACTCTCCTATGTAAGAGAGCCTAGGGCTGATGGAATAAACAAGTTCTCTTATTTTCCCAACATGGTATCAGAGTGACGGTCCTAGACCGGTGTTCTCGAGCCAAACCCTAACCCTAGCCCTACCCTCAAGCCCGCGCGCCCCTGCACACCTTCGCGCGCCTCCGCGTGCCTCAGCGCACGCCGCCTTCGACCTCCGCGCGCCTCAGCGCGCGTCGTCTTCGATCTCCGCGCACCTCCACACGCTCCTCCTCCGCCTATGCGCCTCTGCCTCTGATCTCGCAAACTCGCGAGATCCGTGTCTGCGCACAATGGGTGTTGTGCGTGCTGTGACCCAAAGCAAGGTGCCCGTGCGCGCCTCCTGAGCGGTTGACCTGTGCGTAATGTGCTCTTACACGCGGTGACCCTACGTGTTGTGCGCGTCTCCTGCGCGTGTGCTTTGTGCGTGTGATCTTCGTGTGCCCAGCGTGTCTTTCCTGCACGTGATCGTCTAAAGGTCCTGACTCCCGTAAAACCCTAAGTCAAGCTCGCGCTTCTCCAAAGTAATGGGTTTGGTTGCTTGACTCTACACATGCAACTAAACCCGTTAATGTCCGTGTAGACGATCATATCTTCAGTTTTCACCCCAGTCTTCCGTTATCACTATGTCACAAAGCAAGGCAGATATCCCATCTATAGGCGCCTTCAGAGGTCCAACGCCTATTGTGAAGATGGATGGCTCAAATTACGAACTGTGGGCGATGCAGTTCATGAGTATGATGAAGTCAACCGGTAAGAAACACATCCTTACTGAAGAAGAGCATGCTGAGAAGACTGGGGCCAATGCCTCATGGGAGGCAAATGATGCATATGCCAAAGTTTGGCTATCTGGAACTCTGGCAATTGAAATTGCCAGTGATATTCTTCACCAGCCTACTGCCAAAGCAATGTGGGATATTTTGACCGCTGCATATTCTCAGGCAAAGAATGAGACGAAGATACTGCAACTCCAGCATTACATATTTACTATTAAGCAGAATGGGCGACCTTTGCACTCACTGTACACATCTCTAAGGGGAATGTTTGAGAAGCTTTATAGCTTCATGCTCCTGACAACCACTCCAGAGCAACAGAAGACCTACCGGAATGCTACTATGGTAGGAGTTTTTCTCACTGCCCTGGATCCTGAGTATGAGGCAGCACGTTCACAGATCTTGGCGGATTCCACTTTTCCTCCTATGGAGGAAGCTTTTCACATATTGAGTCGTATCAATGTTCCTTCTTCGACTACGAATCAGACTGCCTCAGCTAGGGCAGCCAATCGAGGTCGTGGAGGTCACCATCATCAGGTTCGCGGTCGTGGACCTCGTGGCAGAGGAGGCCGTGGTCGGCCAACGTGTACCTTTTTCCATCGCACTGGACATACCGAAGACACATGCTACGCTAAGCATGGGTTTCCTGCTTCTGCACGAGTCGCTGAACAGATCGAGCCCCCATGTGCTTCTTTTATGGATCAACGATTTGATGATCTTGTAGCCCGTCTAAGGGGCATCATTCCTCCATCTGGCCCAGTTGCTTCAGCACCTATCCTGAGAGCCACTCTGATGTTGCCGCATCTCCCTCTGCATCCACTAGTGCATCAAGTAGCACACATGCATTTACTAGCAGTAGTGGATCAGATACTTTAGCATGGATTATGGACTTTAGCATGGATTAGCAGTAGTGGATCATACTTTTTTGAATCTATTATGTATTTCTCAGCTTCAGGTGATCAGTTGATACCCCCTGATAATACTGATGCTATATACATGCCACCACCACCACCACTACTACCACCACCACCATCATCACCAGAACCGTTACCATCTTCTACACCTCCTGTCATTGTACCTGTTTCACCATTACCATTTCACTATACCCGCAGGCCTGCTTCAGCTCATGGTCATCGCTCATCATCTAGCCCGCCTGAGGTATGTTATGAAGATATTACTATTGATGTATCTGATGATTTTCCTGAGCAGGATGTATGACAGAGGCCAGATGAGGACACAGATGATTTAGATGTTCCTATTGTCCTACGAAAGTCGAAGCGGAGCTACGCATCATATCCTATAGCATCTTCTGTGTCCTTTGATCGACTAACTGGAGATTTCAGGAACTTCATCGTTGCATTGTCAGCAGTGTCTATTCCACGGAATTACCAAGATGCGTTGAAGGATAGTAGATGGCGTTTAGCCATGGAGGAAGAAATACCAGCTCTTCAGTCTAGAGGTACCTAGAGTTTGGTTTTTGCACCCGCTGATGTGTCTCCAGTGAGCTGCAAGTGGGTATTTACAGTCAAGCAGAATGCAGATGGCAGTATTGACAGATACAAGGCTCGCCTTGTTGTTCGTGGCTTTACACATACATATGGGGTGGATTATCTTGATACATTCTCGTCGGTGGCCCGCTACTCCACTCTACGGATCCTGCTTTCTGTTGCGATCACTCGTGATTGGTTGCTATACCTTTTGGATGTGAAGAATGCGTTCTTATATGGTGACTTATAGGAGGAAGTCTACATGCGACAACCACCTGGTTTTGTTGTTGAGGGGGAGTGTCCGAAGGTGTACAGACTTCATAAGGCCATCTATGGCCTTAAGCAGAGCCCCAGAGCTTGGTTCCAGAAGCTCTCAAACCTGCTTGAGAAACCGGGGTACAAACGTTCAAATGTTGATCATTCCTTGTTTGTACAAAGGACTTCCAGAGGCAGTATTGCTATTATGGTATATGTAGACGACATTCTGATTACAGGTGATGATGAACAAGGAATAAAGGGGGTGAAAGAAATGCTGGGTCGTGAATTTGTTACCAAGGACCTTGGAGTTCTTAGATATTTTCTGGGACTGGAGTTCGCCAGAAATCCTTATGGGTTGGTAATGTCTCAGAGGAAATACGTCACTGACCTGTTGAGTGAAATAGGAATGCTTGATTGCCGACCTGCTACCACATCTATGGATCCTAGTATGAAATTATATGATGGTGATACAGATGAGGCGGATAGGAGAAGATACAGAGAACTGGTGGGTAAACTTCTTTATGTTACTATTACCAGGCCCGATATAGCCTTTGTTGTGAGCCGAGTGAGCCAGTTCATGGAGCAACCATTTCAGGTACACATGGATGCCATACATATGATACTCAGATACCTCAAGTCATCTCCAGGTGCGGGTTTACTATTTAAGAAAGGCAAGGAGATTACTATCTCAGCCTGTGCAGATGCATATTGCGCAGGGTGTCCCAAGGACAGGAAGTCCACCTTTGGGTTTGCTGTGTATGTAGGGGTGGCTATCGAGCCTATCGAGCCGAGCCAGACCCTGGCTCGGGCTCGAGCTCGATAAGCTTGGCTGAACTCGGGCTCGAGCTCGGTCGAGCCCAGCCCAGCTGGCTCGAGCTCAGGCTCGACTGGCTCGAGCCTCTTATCGAGCCAGCTCGAGCTCGATAAGGCTGGAGCCGAGTCACTTATTGAGCCGAGCTCCTTACTGAGCCAAGTCTAGGCTCGAGCCAAACTCTGGCTCGTTAAAGGGAAAATGGGTTTTTTTGGTGGAAAAGTGCATTGCAAAGGCTTGAACCCGCAACCTCTTCTACAAATTCTATGTTCTTTACCACTAGGCCATTATCCAAGTTGTTCATAGTAGCTTAAATATAATATATATTGTAACAATGCGTCTTCTTATAATTAAAAAAAAGAAAAATTGGCCGAGAGAAAAAAGTGCTTATATTGTGTATAAGGAAACCCTTGGGCTTTGTTGATGGGCCTAAATGGGTTAAGAGACAGCTGAAAAGATAAATGCAGCCACAATAATTACATGAGAAACACCTGTTAAAGAGAAGTTGTGCTCAACTAGATTTACACAAAAAATAAACAGAGAACCAATTTGGACAAATAGAAGTTCTGCTCAACTGAATATTAGATTCACTCCATAAACCACACAGACACATATATAGTCTACCATCACAATGTTGCAAAATTAGTACTAACAAAATATTGATATCATTACAGTTTCACAAATAGAAATTCTGAGAACTAAAACGAAAATATTAGGTTCAGAAATGACAGTCTTCAGAAATAGGTGATATGTCTTGTTCTACTCGTTGTACTCTTCCAAAATGTTGGACTTCCAAAATAGTTGATATCTGCATTAAAAAATAATTTATGTAAAGATCATTATTGAGCTATATGTAAACGAAATAACAAAAAAGACATGATACATCAATACATTGCATTTTTACATACCAATGGTTATGGAGAAAAACGTGGTTATGGAGAAAAACGTGGTTAGGGTTGTAATAGTAACGTTATGGAGAAATTAGTGGTTAGGGTTGGTAATAGTAACATTATGGAGAAAAACGTAGTTACTGGTTGGGATTTGTAAGTTGTAACGTTATGGAGAAAAACGTGGGATGGGAAAATTGCAAAAGGAGATTCAAAATTAATAACTATTCTCATTTATGTCTATTATTTATAAATATTATATATATACATATATATATATATATATATTTCTTATCGAGCCCGTTATTGAGTTATCGAGCCGAGCAGGGCTCGGCTCGGGCTCGGCTCATTAAGCTATCGAGCCCAAAAATCTGGCTCGGGCTCGACTCAATAACCTAACGAGCCGAGCTCACGAGCTCTTATCGAGCCGAGCCCGAGCCTGGCTCATCGAGCCGTGACTCAATAGCTAGCCCTATGTGTATGTTGGAGATTCTCTAGTCTCATGGAGGAGCAAGAAACAAACTGTTGTGGCAAGGTCTAGTGCTAAATCTGAATATAGGGCCATGGCCCAAGTCAGTACAGAAATGATGTGGGTAAAGGATGTGCTTACATATTTACATATAGAAGTCTTACTTCCTATGGCTTTGGAATGTAACAATCATGCCGCCTTATTCATTGCAAATACCCAACATTCCATGAACGAACCAAGCACATTGAAGTTGACTGTCACTTTGTACGTGATATGATTCAGAAGGGATTTATTACTACATCCCATGTTAGCTCAGAGGATCAAACGATAGACATTTTTACCAAGGCACTACTTCAAGGGCTGTTCCAGAATTGCTCGTCCAAGCTGAGCATGATTGATATCTATGCTCCATCTTGAGAGGGAGTGTAGATATATATTATTCACTTATGTATCTTTATTGTTATTTTACTTTCCTGTTGGACTCTTTATGTAGTTTACCCATTGGCTACTCTCCTATATAAGAGAGCCTAGGGCTGATAAAATAAACAAGTTCTCTTATTTTCCCAACAATTGCAATAGTCAGTAGGCTAGGTTGATTAGTCAGTCAGTCAGACTAAATATACAGTTTCATGAGGTAACTGAATTGGCTAATTTTATTAGGTCCAACCGAATGTTGATTGACTAATGGGAAAATATTTTTAAATTTGATGGTTTTTGGTATTTTGGTTTTTGAATTTAAATTAAAAGTAAGATGTACACTTTTTGATTGAAATATGAATGGCACTATTTTTTTGAGTCGAAAAGGGGGGAAACATGCCATGGTGTTCCCCCTAAATATATTAAAAGGCGAGAAGTTAAAGGAAGACTTATAGAAGCCAAATCTCGAGAAGGGTCCTCGAGTGGAAAACTACATTCTCAAAATAAAACCACTGTAAGGAAAATAGTGCACAATTTCTAGCTAACCAAGTTGCCCAAATAGTAGCGACCAGCCGCAAGAGGTCCTCTTTAGGTGGATTGTTACTATCATCTTGTTAACTAATGATCAAATATGTATAGATGTATAAAAAATGTCTGATTAAAAATAGAGAGAAAAATATTACTTTTCATACGAATAGGTGCCATTGGGCTCTCTTACATAGAGAGGAGAAATCCTAGAGGGCAAATTACATAATGGAGAAGAAAGAAACATAAATTACATAATAAATAAGGAAAAGATAAAGATAACTCTCAACGCTTTGCATCACAATGGAGTATAGATGTCAATCATGCTCATCTTGGAACATCCTTGGAATGGCCTTGCAACTATAGCCTTGGTGAAAACATATGATGTTTATTTCCCTAACTTGACATGGAAGTAGAGATGAAGCTCTTCTATATCATGTCACATGCATAATGGCAATCAACCTTAACGTGTTTGGTCCTCTCATGGAAGGCAATGTTGTTTGCAATAAAAAGAGCAACATGGTTATTGATTGCAACTGCATGGGAAGAATCGTGTCAACAGTTAAATTTGTCAGAGTAGATCTGACCTACATCATCTTAGTGCTTCCTTGCACCATGGCTCCATACTTCGACTCAACACTAGTACTAACAACCAACTTTTGTTTCTTGCTCTTCCATGACACCAAAGAGCTCTCTATGGAACTGCAAAAACATTGGTAGATTTCCTATCCTCAGGGCATCCTTCACAGGCCATGATGGCAAGGGATGCTTCTGCTAAAAAACGATCATGTACCTGGAGAAGACTTCAGATACCTCAAGATCATGTGAACCGCATCCATATGAGCATATTATGGCTACTTCATAAACTGGCTAACTTTGCTCACAACAACGGAGATATCTGGCCCAGTAATAGTCACGTAGAGGAGCTTCTCAACAAACTCCATGTATCTCCTCTAGTCCACCTCCTCTGTATCGTCATCGTATAGCTTCATTATGGGATCCATGGGAGTAGTGGTAGGTCTGCAGTCTGCTATGCATGTCTCTGAAAGGAGATATGTAGCATTCTTCCTCTGAGTCATCACAAGAACCCGCTTGTTCTTGGTGAACTCAAGCCTTACGAAGTATTGTAACTCGCCAAGGTCCTTAGTGAGAAACGGTTGTCCAAAGAACTTATTTAGCCACATTAATACCGTGTAAGTCATCTTCTATAACAATGATATCATCAACATAAACCAGAATGGCAATGATACCTCCTCGCATCTTCTGACCAAAAAGTGAATGATCTATAATCGATCTCGTGAAGCTATGTTGCTCTATCAACTCCGAGAGCTTCTGGAACTATGCTTTGGGACGTTAATTCAGGCCATAAATGGCCTTATGAAGTCTGCATACCTTCTGATACTTCCTACAGCACCGAGCTCAGGTGACTGTTGCATACAAAGTTGCAAAAGTTGGTAGTTGGTACTCAGTCGACTGGATCACTGACTAAGGATTAATCGGTAGTCGGGCAATTAATAGGATTTAGTCGGACTTTAATCAACTTTGAATTTTATGATTTTTTTAAATATATAACTCATTTTTATACATATATTTATATAGATTTTGTACATTTTTATACTACCATAATAAAATAAAAGAAGTAATTGAATTTAAATAAAACATTAAGCATATTATAATAAGTTTGCTTATAAAAAATCAAAACATTAAAAAATATGGTATCTCAAGCAAAAAAGGGTCGATTAGTGTACCTAGTCGGAATTAGTCGGTACTCGGTCGGCCACCCCACTGACTAGACTAGTCAGACCTATTAGTCGGGTCAGTCGGGCGACTTTTACAACACTGGTTGCATATGGACCTCCTCTTTAAATCACCATATAGAAAATAAATAGTCACATCCAGCTGAGATAGGGAGCAGTCCCGCACCATTGCAATAAAGAGGAGGTTCTGAAGGGTAAAATGACGTGCTACTAGAGAGAACATGTCCGGATAGTCCACTCCATAAGTATGGATGAACCTACAAGCCACAAGCCTAGCCTTGTAGCAATCAACACTGTCATATGCACGATGCTTTGCTATAAAAACCCACTTGCAACTAATGATAGACGCCTATGCGGGAGCAATAATCAAGCTCCATGTGCCACGAAACAGGAGGACTACCATCTCCTTCTCCATAGCCAGACGTCACTGATTGTCTCGTATAGCCTCATGATATGTCATGGGATCGCCACAGCTAAGTGACTCACGACAAATCTTTTAAAATCCTCTAAAAGACGTCCCAAAGAAACATAGATAGAAAAAGGAATGATCTGGGATCGCACAAAAAATATGACTTTTCATATGAAAGCCATAAGGCTCTCGTATATAGAGAGGAAAAACCATAGAGGGTAAATTACGTAATAGATATGAAAGAAACATAAAGTACATAATAAATAAGAAATAAGAAAAAAATAGAGATAACTCTCAACAAAAATATTTTTGTACTTTAATTAAAAATACACATTAGAATATTTCTAATTAATCACCCAAATAATGTTTATTCTTCATGAAGTGGCTTTTTGACTGGACAATTTTGCAACCTTGGTAGATGGTGATGGTATGCAAGAGGGGAGGTGACTAAAGATTGTATGGGTTTTTTTCTTGAAGTACTAGAGGATGAGTCTCCGGCATGGGAGCTTACTTAGAGTTTATTACTAAAAGGAAGACATTTACAAGTCTCAATGACGTAAAGTCGCCCATGAGTCAATGACTAATAATTCGCCCGTGCTGAATTTTTTATCCAAACGCTCATGTTATATACTGCATATTCTCTACACAGTTCCTCCCACCTCTGAATATTATCGATTTCCTTACACCAAATTGTCTAAAGAATTGTCATCGATCATCTATCCACACGGTTCTTAACCACAACAGATGTGTATAGGAAGGTGAAAAATATGTAGTGCACATCTTCGTCCCCACAACTCTACATACTGGATATGTGCCATCTAACTATATTCAATACCTCCAGCCCACCGCCCCGACCGTCGACTCCACTATTGTCGGCCCCCGCTTCCGCCCTTCTCTCTCTTCGTTCGCTTCGGTTGATGGATTTGATTGCATAGGTCTACATATGCGATCGAATCCTCACATGTCAGTGTAGACATCTATCTATCTGTCTACAATCCCCTGTGATCGTCATCCGGCATCATGTCAGAAAACAAAGTCGAACGTACTCGCCACAGGTTTCTTCAGAGGTCCAGCACCGATTGTCAAGATAGACAGGACAAATTATGAGCTCAGGGTAATGCAGTTCATGAGCCTTATGAAGTCTAATGGTAAGAAGCATATTCTTACCGAAGATGAACCGGTGGAGAAAACAGAGATTCACGCCTCGTGGGAGGCAAATGATGCATATGCCAAAATCTGATTATCAGGGGCATTGACGGTAGAGATCACCAATGACGTGTTGCATCAACCCACTGTTAAGGCAATATGGGATATTCTTGTAGCAACTATTCTCAGGCACGGAATGAGACCAAGATTCTTCAACTGCAACATGATATATTCATGGTCAAGCAGAATGGACGGCCTCTCCACTCATTGTACACATCCTTACGTAGGATGTTTAAGAAGCTCTACAGCTTCATGACTCTGACGGTCACTCCTGAGCAACAAAAGACATACATGAATGCTACCATGGTGGGTGTATTCCTTGCTGCACTTGATCCTGAATATTGCGTTGCTTGCTCTCAGATCCTTGAAGATGCTACTATTTTTCCTATGGAGGAAGCTTTTCGTCGACTTAATAGGATCATCGTCCTGACTACTACTTCTAGACAGATCTCTTCAATGATTGCAGCCTCCAGGGGTAGAGGCGGTTCATCTACTTTTCGTGGATGTGGACCCTGTGGTTGAGGGGGTCGAATTCGTCAGCCATGCACGTATTGTCATCGTGTAGGTCATTCAGAGGATACATGTTATTCTAAGAATGGTTTCCCAGCATCAGCACGGGTAGCGGAACAAGTTGAGTATCCAGCACCTTCTACTTCAGATCAGGGATTTGATGATCTCGTGGCCAGACTTAGGGATATCATCCCTCCTGCCTCATCTCAAGGGCATTCAGATGTGGCAGCTTCTACCTCTACTAGTACGTCAGCTACAACCAGCACCTCAGGTAGTCCTTATGCTTTGACCTCTTGTCATGGACCTGCGATTACAGAGTAGATTATGGACTCCCGGGCAACCCACCATTTATGTGGAGATAGAGAGCAACTTACTGCATATAGACATGTTCCTCCGAGGAGAACCGTGCTGATAGCTGATGAGACTCATTCCCCGATCACTGGACATGGGGATATTAGTTTGACGCCTTCGCTGCATCTGCAGAATGTGTTACATGCTCCAGATTTCTCTATGAATTTGTTATCTATTAGTCAGATTACGAAGGATTTGCGCTGTCGAGCTATTTTTGACCCGTCTCTTGTTTTTCAAGACATTCTTGCGGGCAGAGTGATTGGTTGTGGCTGTGACCAGGGTGGTCATTATCGTCTGGTCCGCACTCCCTATGCAAGTGCATCCCTTCATTCAACTGGACCAGTCTCTTCCTACACTTGGCATCTATGTTTTGATCACCTCCCTTTCCAGAAACTGTGTCGCATTTTGCCGCAAATCTCTCTGGGTTCCGTCTTACACTACGAAGCGTGTCAGTTGGGAAAGAATCCTCAATCAGTGTTTCCCAATCGCTAGAGTCGGGGCAGTAGCTCCCTTTTAGAGTTAATCCATGTTAATATGTGGGGTCCAAGTCGTGTTCTTGATCACCAGGGACACATGTTTTATCTTGTTGTAGTAGATGATTTTTCCCGTTTGTCGTGGGTCTTTCTATTGAAGAATAAATCTGAAGCAGGAGATGTGATCAAAATTTTTATCAATGAAGTGTAGAATCTTTTTTCTTCTTCTGCGAAATTTTTGAGGACCGATAATGCTTTGGAGTTTTGTACTCGTGTGCTATCTTATTTCTTCTCCTCGCGTGGTATAATACATCAAACATCATGTGCTTACACCTCTCAGCAAAATGATGTTGCAGAAAGGAAGTATCGACATTTATTTGATATCACTCGAACCCTTCTTATTCAAAGTCGTGTCCCACACTCATTTTGGGGTGATGTTGTTCTTACAGCATGTTATCTTGTGAATCGAATGTCTTCGTCTGTTTTGGGTGAGCAAATTCCTTTCACTATAGCCTTCCCTGAGAAGGAGTTGTTCTCTCTTCCTCACTGTGTCTTTAGATCTGTTTCATTTATTCATCAGTTAGTTCCAGGTCTTGGCAAGCTCTCTCCTAGAGCTGTCAAATATGTGTTTATTGGGTACTCAAGAACCCAGAAGGGATATCGATGTTATGATCCATTACACAGGAAATATTATATAAGTGCTGGTGTCATTTTTTGAGTCTATGATGTATTTCTCTCCTTCAAGTGATAGGTTGGCCATTTCAGAGCCTGATACTGAAATCTACATGCCACCTCCTCCTCTGAGCCAGTTGCCCCCCCTACCTGTTCCACCACCACGTCCACCACCACAACCACTACTTCCCTCCTTACAACCGTATGTGACCATTGTTCCACCTCTACCCAAATTATATACCTGTCGTCTAGTTTCTGCTCATGGTCATCGCTTGTCATCCAGCACGCCCCAGGTTTGTTCTAATAACATGGTTTCTAATGATGGGTCTGGAGATATTTCTGTGCAGGAATCATACAGGAGGAAGTTCCAGATGACCTGGATATACCCATTGTTGTTTGAAAGCAAAAGCGTACATGTGTGTCATATCCGCTTGTTTCTCATGTGTCTTTTCATCGCCTGACAGGGGATTTTCAGAAATTTGCAATTGCTCTGTCTGCTGTGGACATTCCACGAACTTACCAGGGGGCCTTGAAAGATAGTCGTTGATGTTTAGCTATGGAGGAAGAGATGATTGCCTTGCGATCTCGTGGTACATGGAGTTTAGTGTCTACTCCTCTTGGTGCTTCTATTGTCAGTTGCAAATGGGTGTTTACTGTTAAACAACATGCTGATGCGAGCCTTGATCATTACAAGGCAAGATTGGTGGCACGTGGTTTTAGCCAGAACTACGGTGTAGATTACCTTGACACGATCTCTCCTGTTCCTCGCCACTCCACATTACGTGTTCTTTCAGTTGCACTTCTACGTGACTGGCCCTTCTTTCAGCTAGATATTAAAAATGCGTTTTTGTACGGAGCAACCTCCGGAGTTTGCTGCTGAGGGGGAGTGTCAACAGGTATATAGACTCCATAAGGCAATATATGGTCTTAAACAAAGTACAAAGGCATGGTTTCAGAAGCTCTCGGCTATGATTGAACGGCAGGGATTCAAGAGGTCAAATGAAGATCATTCTCTATTTGTGCAGAGAACACCTAGAGGTACAGTTGCTATCACTGTGTATGTTGATGATATAGTTATTACAGGAGATGATGTGTAGGGAATAAAAATGGCAAGAGAATTTCTGGGTCATCGATTTGTTACCAAGTATCTGGGCATCCTAAGGTATTTCTTAAGGTTGGAGTTTGCTAGGAATGCGCAGGGTCTTGTGATGACCCAAAGAAAATATGTAACAGACATGCTTGTTGAAACGGGCATGATTGGGTGTCGACCTTCTACTACTCCTATGGATCCTAAAATGAAGCTATATAATGATGATACATATGAGGTCGATAAGAGAAAATATAGAGAGATAGTGGGAAAGCTCCTTTATGTTACTATTACCAGACCAGATATCTCTTTTGTTGTGAGTCTAGTGAGTCAATTCATGGAGAAACCTCGACAAGTACATGTGGACGCTATATAGATGATATTGAGATATCTAAAATCTTCTCCAGGTGCAGGACTATTTTTCAAGAAAGGGGCAGATCTCTTTGTATCAGCGTACGCTGATGCTGACTACGCAAGGTGTCCTAAGGAGAGGAAGTCTACTTCGGGCTTCGCAGTGTTCATCGGCAGTTCTCTTGTTTCTTGGAGAAGCAAGAAACAAACGGTTGTGGCTAGATCAAGTGTTGAATCTGAATAAAGGGCTATGGCACAAGCAAGTATAGAAATGATGTGGGTTCGAGTAATGTTAGTAGATTTGCATATAGATGTTCCTCTACCCATGCAATTATAATGTGATAATCAGGCTGCCATATTCATTGCAAACACCCATGCGTTCTATGAGAGAACAAAAAATATTGAGGTAGATTGCCATTATACTAGAGATATGATTCAGAAGGGTTTGATTTCTACCTCACATGTCAGTTCGGGAGAACAAACTGCAGATATCTTTACCAAAGCATTGCTCAGAGAACCATTCCAGAAGTGTTCATCCAAGCTGAGCATGATTGACATCTATGCTTCATCTTGAAGGGGAGTGTATAGATATTTATATGTTTACATATTCTGTGTATTGTTTTCTTATTTTATTTTATGTGTATCCATTTTATGTAATTTACCCATAGGACTCTCCTCTATATAAAAGAGCCTAGAGTTCCCAGAAATAACAACGCACTCATTTCTTCCAACAGTTTGCGTTCGGACAGGCCACAAAATACTGAATAAGCGGTATGCGAGGGTATATGTGGTTCTACGTTTTTTTTCTAATTTTTAATTTAAAAATAAATAAATAAATATCTATGAATAACAAATAAATAAATATCTATGAATAACATTACCACTGGATTTATGTATCTAAGTGGAGTTAAAGAAGATCTACGAAAAATGGTTCATGTTAAATGGGTGTGTATATGCTTTTAATTGCCTCATATTTAATCATAAAAAATATATTCCATAAAAACTTCACATATTAGATTATTCATAATAACAAAACTTCAATACACATACATGCACTACACGAGCAAAATTTCAATCGACATATATAAAAATATTCGACGATACATTGTATATACTCGTGAAAATAATACATGAGAAAAACATAAAACATTGCATATACATAATGGTATTATGCGTTGCAATTGTATACAAATGCATGCCATATTCTTACAATTGAATGAAGTAAGAGGCAGAGCTATGGAATTAAGGACCTGGATGTGATATTTGAAAAGTTGGAGCTGCTGGTGCAGTATGCAGGGCATATGCGGGATACACAGGGCATATGCGGGGAGGGGGCATAATGCACTGATTCATGAAATTGATGCGGTTTGCATGCCGCATGGGTATATGCGGCCTCATATGCGGTTCGTGCGGCCGATTTCATGAACATTGCCGGTATATAGGCCTTCATTGAACGGAACCCAATAGAGGCTTGATTCGCCAGCCCCAATGGATGAAGCCTTCTACACACAGCCAATGTTCACAAATGTGGTCCATGCGGCTGCATATGCGTATGTGGGCACCCATCTGAACCATATTTGACATACACGGTCATATGCAACTCGAACGCCTATTCGAGCCGCATAAACTACATATGCGGCTGCATATTTGGTAGATAGGCGGTTCAAGATCTGTGTAGGGATTCAATTAGCCCTTCTTGAAAGACCACCTTCAAAAGCCCCCTCTCGTT
This sequence comes from Ottelia alismoides, assembly GCA_037367405.1. Lineage (NCBI taxonomy): Eukaryota > Viridiplantae > Streptophyta > Magnoliopsida > Alismatales > Hydrocharitaceae > Ottelia > Ottelia alismoides. Next base: position 132,633 of record JAZKJV010001452.1, on the reverse strand, counting down.
CGAAACCCCACCCCATGTCTATTTTCTAAGCCCTAGCTAACCACACCCGGTACCCTGACCCCTACTCATTATCATCTACTCCAGCCACACCACCGCACTGCCCAGGCCACGGCATCGCATCCGCACAGCCTGTGCGACTCCACAACACCTCGCGATGCCGCCTTAGTTCCTCCTCCTCCCGTGTAAGGTTTTTTCTCATTTTTGTATAGTCAGGTTGAGTCTAACGAAACACTTTCTTCTTGGTAGGCTAACGCAAGTGTTGTATCCTATATTTTCTCATTTTGTTTTATATGCAAGTGCTGGAACCTTTAAGTGCTGGAATCTATATTTTCTCATTGTGTTCTCTATGTAAGTGCTGGAACATATATATGGAATCGATATGTATATTTTGGTTTATATTCCGAGATCACAAAATGCAAATCAGGAGTAGAAGACGTGCTTTGTGTGACCGCAGTCTGCATCCAATGATGGAAGTAAAGTAGAATATAATGCAGCTGTTAATGCAAACTGGAATCTAATGATGCTAATGTAAACTAGAATCCAACGCTGGAAGTAAATTCCTACATCTAATTTCATTAGAAATTTAAGGTACATCTATTTAAGTTTTCTTAAAAGTTGCTAACTGATTTGTCCAAGATGTGCAATAACATGTCCAAGGATTGAAATTTTGTATGTTTTTAGAATCTCCTTTGAGGAGAATGGGAATACACAGTAGTTGGATTTGGTATAAAACATCTCTATTGATTAATGCCATTTAATATCTATAGATAGATTTTTAAAGCATGTGTGGGAATTTAAATAAAACATGTAGCTTATTTGTTCTTTGACACCATAATTAGATATATTTCTTTAATATTTTTAATTAAAATAATGCAAGCCGCATAATCCACGTATACTTCTGCATATCCTCTTACTTGCTTCAGACTGCCTAACCAAACGAATATCGCTCACCAACTTTCTGAATCTTGCACGCAGCTCCTTCCGAAGACCCTCTCAGCACCTTCACTAGGCAACCTCGACTTTCCGACCACGTTTTATACATCAATAAAGGAGGAGCCTCCCTTTTGGAGCTCTACCTCAGTTCCGCCTTGTTGGACTTACTCCCAAAAGACAACCAAGTCCAGGCTCTCGAATATCTACACACGAATTTGGTTTGCAAATCAAGGAGATACATCCTTGATCGAGTACTACCGACTCCTCACATGCCTTTTTGAGGAGCTTCTTATCTTCCAGCCTGCTTGCAAACATATTGGAGAATGCCCAGAATGGCAAGTATATCATTTCGTATCATGTTTACATCCACGATACAAGCCGGTGAAGGATCAATTTCTGATTGCTGCAACTCTACCCAGTATTAATACCATCTTTGGTCGACTACAGGAGCTTGAGTCTCCATCTCCTCTTCTGTCCGCTGAGACTGCAACCTATTTTGCTAGAGGGCGAGCCAATTACCAAGGGGGACGCGGATGTGATTTTGACTGGGGTCGTGGCCATGAGTCTGGACGTTGACGTGACTTTGGACGCGGACGTGGCCCTACTACTTCACGCTTTCCAGCATGTACACACTGTGGTCGCCTGAATCAGCAGTCAGAATGCTACTGGGCTAAGTTTGGTATGCCTCCTAATGCCAATAGTGCCTTGAGACAACCTCATATGATAGCTCCTATGATACCGCAGATACCTCTCACGATCAGAGCCAAGCAATATGGCATCATCTTTATTCTCCTAACTTAGCTATGCACCCCAATTAATGCTAACACCCCTTAATTACAATATGAAGCTCGTTACATGAGATGCTGAAGATGTCATTGGTGATGGCTGGTAAGAATGCCAATCTTGGAGGTTGACGATAGCCAAAGACGGAGATGTAGATGATAACGAGAAGTTGGGGATGACGTCATCAATATGACTGTGTTCACAAGCTAGAAGTTGGGGCTAATGTCATCAATATGACTGTGTTGGTACAACTAGTGATGTGGGTTGCTGTGTTACTCCTGGATTGACCCTTTATATCCAATACAATTTTGACAGGTTACTCTGGAATAATCATGCAACCAAACAGAGAAACGAGTAAAGCAACCGGAGGCAATGTCGAAGAACACCTTATGGAATACAAGTACAATCTGATGCCACGAGAACAATAAAAGCCACGCGAGAAACTCCTATATTCAATCTGTCTTGCAATTATACGTATTACAAGATTTACATTAAAAGATGAAAACAATAATAAGGAAAAGGTGAGAAAGGGAGGGTTCTTGCATACCCGTTGTATTAACCACTATAATCTAATATTAATGATCATTACTTGTCCTAATTATTTGACACAGTTAGGTTATATGTACTATATTTATCATTTTCGAACTTCGTTAATGTTTGAGACAGATGTTTTGCTTCTTGAATTCGTTCTTCAATAAATTGCATATGTATGCATTTTTAGCACCCTAATTTATGGCGCAGATTAGTCTTCCCATTAGATTCTTTCTTGATGCACTTTTTCTTATGAATGATGCATTGTTTAAGTTCAAATACCCATGAAGCGGACTTTCCTTGTACACTTCAGTGAAAGGATGCTTCCCCTTTTCACAAGACACGTGTACCGATGACCAGTTTTGCACCTCCCTATGATTGAATCCTTGGCCAGTGACATCTAACCATATTCATTATCACGTTGTCTCAGCAGAAAAACCGATCATTCATCGAGATGTCAAGTCATCTAACATTCTTTTGACGGAGAGTCTGAGAGCCAAGGTGGCTGATTTTGGTTTTGCGAGATCTGGTCCTACAGGGGAAGACCAAACTCATATATCGACTGCAGTAAAGGGGACTGCCGGGTATCTTGACCCTGAGTACCTCCGAACGTATAAGCTCACACCAAAGAGTGATGTGTTCTCTTTTGGTGCATTGTTGGTCGAGATCATCTCAGGGAGGCGCCCCGTAGAAGCAAAAAGGCCTATGGATGAAAGGGTAACCCTCAGATGGGTAAGGCTGTCATACCCTCAAATTGTGTCATTGTAACATCGCTTTTTAAAGTCCGTATTCCAGTCCTTTATCATCATTCTAATGTTGATTAATGCAGGCCTTCAAGAATTATACGCATGGCCAGATGAGAGCAATACTGGACCCTAACCTTGATGCAGCAGAGGTGCATGGGGAGACGCTCTCAAAGCTTCTTCAACTGGCTTTCGAATGTGCCGCTCCAACTCATAATGATCGACCAGCAATGAGAGAGGTCGGCGAGAGGCTTTGGGATATTAGGAGGGAACACATGAGAAGTCGCAGTGGACATAGTATGCCTTCAGTGTAATTTTGAACCAGTTGAGTGTAACTGTGTAAGCTGTACATGGATGTTCGGAAAGTTGTAATCCTGTATATCTTGTACCATATGCCATTTCTCCACAATTTAGTTGAAATCACCAATAAGGTGGTAAATACCTATTTTTGTTTAGTTGGTAGTGATGGAAGTTCCATTTGTTTCTTTGGTAGTAATTGTGTTTGGTGTTATCAGATTGACCACTAAGTATGACATCAAAGTGAGTGATCTTTATATTCTGACTGTACATCAGATCTGTGAACTGTTGGACGTTGTGGGTCCCTCTATTATATGAGATTCTTTTTAATCTTCTCCGGTGTTTTCTTCTTATTCTTTACTTCTAATCAGCGTGCCAACATTCCATTTGATTGTTTGTTCCATAATTTGTTTGTCCACAACTTGGAATTCCATTTCTTTTAAACTGGTGTGAAGTTCGGCATTCGACCTGATGCTTATCACCATTATTTTATTTTCAATATATGCTAGCAACAAATATCATAGAATTTGATCTGTACCACACTCTTTGTTTGCAGGAAAAGGGAATCCTTTTCTATTTAATTTAATTGAAGTATTCCAACGCATGCCAACTTTTCATAAGATGCAGCCAAGATGAGGATGAGAAAATTGTCCTGATATGTGCATATAATATGACTTCTGTACTTTATTTTAAACTTAAAAATCGATGAACTTCATTGTAGACAGGACGAGTAAGGATCTTTTTCTTGTTTTATCCTACTGTCCTCATCTAATTGCAAATCATTCTAATGATATGATAAAAACAGAAACAAGATTGATAGAACTTTGTAATTATTAAGTAAAATATATAAAGAACTGGTACTGTTATTTTCCTTCAAATAATCTCATGGGAAAATGAGTGTTATTCAATGATCGACCAAACTCAATAATGTTCTGTGACTATCTCAGAACTCGAAGAGAAAGAAGGTTGAACCTGGGTGGCACTGCTCACTAGAGATTTATTGATCAAGCTTTTTTTCGACCTGTGATCAACTTAAGAACTTGTTGATAAGAGTTTTTTTTACACTTTGATAAATTTGTCATTTTATATAGTGTTTTTAAAACTCTCGATCGAAATAATTTACGATTTTTTATTTGTTTGACTTGTGAGTAGTGGAATTAAACAAACACAAATCAAACAAGCAAACAAATATGTACGTTGATTTACGAGGTTCATCCTCCATTGCCTGGTTTATGTCCCTGGGTGACAATGGCGGGTTTCCCTATATGTGGAGAAGGAAGTTACAGATGTTGAAAATCATAACTCCAAGGAGTTTATATACTATTCACAATATATAAGGATCCCAAAGACAAACGGATTCAATTACTTACATAGCGAGAGAACTAGAGAGGTAGCGAGCGGACGGGATTGATGTAATTGAGAGTCAAAATAACTACGTTTAAGAAGTACCAAAAGAAGAAGTTCACTCGTACGGACCATAGGAAAAGGGGACATCTGTTGTCTAGGTCAAAAGTTCAATAGTTACTTTACTAAATCATTAGTGAAACTATGAGCCCGATGAGCTCTGCCTCTACCCCGCACTACTTTCATTCCATACCAGGCTGCTCTTCAGTCCAGGAAGATATAAATCAGCTTCGTCGGAATGCTAAGCGATTGACTTCGCTAGCAAAACGAGGTCTCGAGAGGATGACTAACAAAGGCTAATATAATACGTCGACATCGCTCCCGAAGCATCCTTTTTCGAAGGAGATTCACTCACGAAGAGGTCTCGAGCCCGCTTGCATTGAGCGAAAGAAAAGAAGCAAGGCTCCTATTCGGTACGAGCTTCATCCGCCCTTCTTATGGAGAGTGCTGAAAAATTGTTCTTCAATTGAACCACAAAACATATGGTTAGGATTCAGGACATATCAACAATATCTACCTTGAATTGAATCTTTTGAGAAGAATAACAAGCTTTGTCACTACCATCCCCTTCTTAGGGATTCTGCCAATTGTCGAAGTCCAAGCAATGTCTAAACTCACTCCTACGAACTGTCTTTGTGAAAAAATCAAATAGATTATATGTTGTACCAACCTTTGTCACCTCGATCCTCTTATCGGAACAAATGAATTGATACATGACATCAGTATTGCAGGTCCTCTCATGATGCACCCATTCTTTGGCTAGGGATATTGCACTAAAACTATCAAAATATGTGATAACCTGATCTTGTTGTAGACATGGAACTCCAGTTAAACATTTCTGCCAAATGTTTTTCTTTGTAGTTTCTGTGAAAGCCATATACTCCGCATATGTGGTAGAAAAAATAATTGATGGTAGTAAAGTTTCCTTCCAAATAATAATATAACTCCTTGAAGTAAAGACATAGCATGTAATTAATCTCTTCTGACATCTGAATCTAAATATCCATCAACCAAACATTCTAAATCACTTTTATAAATGAGGTCAATGTAGGTGTTCCTTTCATGTACCAAAAAGATCACTTGTCTTCCTGACAATGCTCCCTTTCCATAATCCATATGAATCAACTAATAACACAACATGAGTGATATCTAGTCTTGTGCGTGTCGTTGCATACATAAGACTCCCAACAACATTAGAATGGGGAATTCGTGAAAGTGCACCTTCTCTGCAATCTAATGGGATGCAAAACAAATTAAAAGATGCATATTTGCATCATATTGAGTAGTTAGGGACTTTGATACAAACATCCTAAATCTCAAGAAGATTTTTTTCAAAATAATTCTTATAAGGTAAGAAATGTTTTCCTTATGCACGATTCTTGATTATTTCCATGTCGTCAATCTTCTTTGCTGCACTGAGGTATGTCATGTCAATCTTTGAAGTAATGAGCTTCTTCCTATCATCTATGGTACTTCTCTCCCTAGAGGTAATCAACATGTCGTCGACATAGAGTGATAGATTGATGAAAGACCCATCTTCATCCTTGTTGTGGTAAACACAATAATCATATGGGCTCCAATTGAAAACAAGATCAATCATGTAACAGTCAATCCTTTTGTATCACTGCATAGGAGATTGCTTAGTTGATGAATCCACATTTCATCATCTTCATTCTATCATTTTTGGCCTCAAAAATCCTGACAAATGCGTGTAAATACCATTAATTCTAGCATCTTAGCATTTATACATGTGCATGTAAATAATGTATAAAATACTGTTTTTAAAATCAAAATAATAGAATAAAGGAAATAAAAGAAAAAGAATAAAATATTGTAGATATTTTATGATCTGAAACCCCGAGACTTAGGCATCTTGATGAATAGGTCGACAAGGAATAAAGTAGGGGGAGATAAGGGCCAGAATACAATAAAGATCTCCTTCATTCTTTATTCATTTTGGGCCTATTTTTGGTTTCACTTTTTATACTTCAAATAAAGAAACTTTGTACGTGAAAGATGTAGATAATTAAATAAAAAATATAAAATTGATTTCACTCAAAAATAATATACCGATAAAAAGTTATGATCTGAATAAGATTCCAGAATCCTAACTTTCCAGACCTATATCTCTCAAATAAAAACTCTAAATGCATCAAACTCACCTTTAATTGTATATAATTTTAAAGAAGCTATTTAATGGTGGGTTTCGCATTCTGCGGAGCTACGGTTTGAAAGTTGAGTTTTGGACCCCTATTGTATACTTGTACAGATTAAAATATTCATTTTATTATTTATTCATTATTTTCATAATTTTATATTTTTATAATTTTATAAATATTATTTATAATAATTGTGTATATTAAAGTTAGAATAAAAACTCAAAGAACATACAAAAAATACTTGTATAAATAGCATACCTAGGTATAATACCTATGCATATACCTATAGAACTACTATTTATATTTTATGAAGTGTACAAAATACATCAGAAAAATCAAATAAAAATATATTTAAGTGTATAAAAATATTCTATAAATTTATAAAATAATAAACAAAAATAAATAAAGTAAATACATAAAATAATAAAATATATAGATATATATACCTATATAGGGCATAAAAGGTAACTTGTAATTATATACCTCATAAAAATAAATAAAAATCACCATAATATTCTTTATAAAATAAGAAACATTTTTTATTTTATAACCTAAAATTAATAAATTCATTTACTATTACATTTCAAATTTACAATAATTTTGACCTGCATTTTTCTGGTTGGTCCACGTGGACCAACCAACGCCGGTCAAGTGTTGACCTCGGTCAACTGCCTGATCGAGGTCTGCCACCTTCTAACAGCGGGATTTCTTCCCGATTTCGCCCAATTTTCGAGCCAAATCCCTTCGTCGTCTTCCCTCGATTCCTTCTTGGAAATCCTTCCTTGATCTTCACTTAGCCACGCCATACCTTCAGATCACGCAAAATCTCCATCATTTGCGCGTGGCCCTCGCTTGAAGGAGATGCCACCACCATGTTTATAATCGACCCGCCACCTTCGAGCTCGGTTTTGGACCCTTCTTGGCCATCAATCCTCCTCCCTTTGGCATTCTTCGTGTTGGTGGAGATGGCAGCTCCTTAACCATACCCTCAGGCGAGTCGAGGAAGCCTTGAAGCGGCTTCACCATCTCCGCCGACCTCCGACATCGAGGTTCACCCTCCTCTGATTACGACCATTGAGGTATACCCCGTTTCCCCCTTTGTCTTTTCGCTTTTTATTTCCCGTAGTGCTAGGATCATTTCCCCCTTCGATCTTCAAGTTTCGTCCACAGATTCACCATCCATCGATCATCGCAGGAGCGCACCTCCGGCCGAACCTCCTCTACCTTCCATAGACCATATCCGACACCCATTCCACCTCCGCGGGGTCCAGGCACTTTTCCCTGGTCCCCTTCACCCTTTGCAGGTCAAAGCGACTGGAGGTCATTTGGGTAGTTCGCCGGAGCTACCTGGAGCTCCAAGCTCCGCCGCCCTCGCGCCAGCCACCACGCTTCTCCGACGAACCCGAGACCTCCAGCACCTAGCATGACCTTCCAGGAACACCCCGGCCACTTCTGCACGCTTCCAGGCCGTCAGAGACCCGAGATCGAGCTCGGGGAAGTTCGCCTCACCTGCGTTCTTCCCCGTTCTTCCCCTTGGCCTCTCCGCCGTTCGATCGGGCCACCGCTCCAGTTCTGATACCATCCGTTGGATCGTGTCGTGCCATCACCGTCAGATCTTCTGGGAAGATCTAATCTTTGACGTCCAGCGCGAACCATCATCGTGCAACTTTGAAGTGCCACGTGTCAAGTGGGCGCTCCCCAGCCGTTCGATCATGCACGAGGATATTAGGCGCGTGTATTTTGCACCTACACCCTAGCCAATTTTGCATTTTATTTTTAGTCCATAAATTTTTATCTGTAGTTTAAATATTTCTGTAATATTTGCATCCAGACCCCCATACTTTCATTATTTGCATTTAGGTCCGAGCCACGTCACCTCACGAGACTCACACACGTAGGGTGGTGGGCATTTTGCATCGGACCCCTCGGGGTTTGCATATTTCGTGCCAGTCCATGAACTTTTTAGTTAAGTTGTAATATTTTGGTAAAATTGCATGTTAGCCCCCTGGATTTTTGTAAAATTGCAAAAATACCCCTGCCAGGTTACAGGCCCAGTGCACATGAGTTTGGACATTTTGCAAAGAACCCCCTCCGGGTTTAGGTATTTATTTTTAGTCCAGAAAATTGTGTTTAACATTATATATTTCTTGAAAAAAATTTCAAGTAGGTCCTTGAATTTCTGTGTATTTACATTTATGCCCTTGCTAGTGTTGTATTTTTCTTGAATGTTTACATTTATTTCATGCATCATTTTAACTCGAAAAATTACCAAAAAATACCATAGGCTCCTGTTGCATTGTAGTTTAATGCCATATTTTTAATTTGCATTTTTATTGCATCTGCGTATTTATTAAAAATAAAAAACAAGCATTTTTGTTACTGATTGCATTAGAAAACACCAAAAAATATTGAAACCCTCTAAAAATTCCTAAAATATATATATTTTTTGAGTATTTTAGTGTGTTTCATTTGCTGACCAAAAATCCCTAGAAATTACAAAATAAAACCCCTAAAAATAACAAAATTCTCAAAATCTTCATAAAAATCTAAAAATTTCATAAAAAACTCTAAAAATTGTGTTTTCTATCTCTGAAATTTCTTTATCTTATTATCTATCTATAAAAATTAATTTGAAAAATTTTCACTCCTGTTTGCTATTTTATTTCTACATTTTAGTCTCATATATATATATATATATAGTGTATTCACTGTTTACTGGTATTTTTGCCCTTAAAATGCCAAAAAATTTAGGAAAAATCTAGAAAAATCACAAAATTGTAGAAAAAAAATATAAAAATCACCAAAAAATTCCATTCCCTGTATTTTGAGCATTTTTCCCTACTTTATCCCTCTCTTATCTCTAGTGTACATATATATTCCTTATATATATTATATCTTTATTAAAAGAAAATATAAAAATACAAAATATAAAAAGAAAATACAAAATCAGTAAATTTAAAACCAAAATATAAAAATATAAAATCAAAAATTTAATAAAAAAATATAAAATTCAAAACCCACAAAAAATTAGCACTTGTAGGCATTTAACCACTTTCACATTTCTGAGCATTATTGCCTTATTCTACATGTTTTCTCCATGTGTTTGACACTCTACGTACTTGCACTATACACATATTTTGTAGAGTTATAATAAATTTTAACTCCACACTTTGATTTCCATTGCTTGATTTTATTCGTGTGTTAATTGTTGACTTAATCGGGATATACCGAGGGTCGCCGCAACGACTTTGTCTCCGCCTTGTGTGAGACATTTAGACCATCGTACACCATGGTTTATCAGTAGTCCCATAGAATGAATTCTTTAATCTGCACACATGATCATCCTTACCTTGAAATGTGAATACTTTGCTTGACTCATCAGAATGTCTTCTTCGAGTTCACCATGAAAGAAAGTTGTCGTCACATCTAGCTGCTTCAACTTAAAGTATCGGTGTCTTATAAGAGCTAGTGGCACCCTAATAAGTATATTTCATACAACATGAGAAAATATCATATTGTAATCCATACCCTTCCTTTTGACTGTAACCCTTTGCAACTAGACATATCTTATATCTTATGCCTACACTACCTGAGACTCATATATTTTCTTTGAAGATCCATTTGCAGTTAATGACTTTCCTCCCCTTTGAACACTCAACAAGCTCCATGTATAATTTTTATGAAGAGACCACATCTCCTCATCCATAGTAGAAATCCACTATCCATATTTTCCCCCTACTGTAGACTCTTTATAAGTGGATTCATCCGAAGACACTGCCTCCCCGATAACCTATCATGTAAATGTAACTATATCTTTGAAGAGGAGGTATCTCTCTACAAGGTCTACCAATAGCAATACTATGATGTTTTTCCGATGTTTTCTCAACTTCAAGTTATTCAACATCGGCCTAATCAAAAGGGATTTGATCGACTTCTTAATCACTACTTGGTGTCAATTCAAACTCCACTTGTTCATGGATATTATCACATGACACTACATCAATGAATGTGTTCTTTGAGTGAAGCATATAATTCTCATCAAATGTAACATTCTTGTTAATAAAAGTTCAATCAGTCAATATTTAATCAGTGACAGTGAGGACAAAAACATCTTCATAATATGCACCTCCTTGACCCTCTACAACTGTGGCCTTCGCTTTCTTATTTGTGTCGTCTTTCTTCTAATGTATCGATTCCTTACAATAATTGCTGATGTCATGAGGATTGTGATTTTTCAACTTCGACTTTTGCATTCTTTTCTTCACATGATTAAAGAAGTCAACATAACTCTTCTCATGAGTCATAACCAATTTCACAGCTTGAGTCATTCTTACTAGTAACCATGTGTCGAAAGTTCACGCATGTATAAATTTGCATGAACTTAATTTAAGATTATCTCTTCCATTGCCACAATAAATAATGATTGAAAGAAATTTTCATATGATAGTGGAAATAAAATTAGTAGCATCAAAGCAACATCCTCATCCTCATCTTTTGTCTTTATATTTATATTTTTTAAATCCATTAAGAATATTTTTAACGATCCAGATGTTCCTAACAATAACTTATTTATTGCATTCTTGTCATATATAGATTTTTGAGTCTCAACCACATACCTCAAGTTGTTATCTCACTAGCAACCTTGGCAATGATTTCGTCCGCCAAACATTGCATGATGCTTGAATGTGCTTTCTCTTCTTGTACCATTGATCGGACGGCTCAAGTAACTTCATCATCTCCTTGTCTAGCGACGCCCAAATGCCATGTTACTTGAATACGTTCATCCATGTGAGCTTCTTGATCTTCAAATTATGCGACATCATATGATTGATGATTCGGATGAACTCGATGCTCTGATACCAGTTTATTGCAATTAGCAGAAGTAAATAAGCACAATCACAACAAGAAAACACATGTACACATGGATTTACAAGCTTCATCCCTAACTGGGCTACATCCTCAAGTGGCGATCGTAGTTTAGCTACATATGGAGAAAAAAATTATAGAGGATACTGAAAGCTCTAACAATGGGAAGTATATATAGTACTCCATGTACAAATGGATACAAATACCCAAGTAGAAAAGAAGAGAGACCCCCATCTAGTACAGCATGCTTCACTCACCTTTCTTATAGAGAGTGCAAAAAAAGTTCTTCAACCGGTTCAGCAGAATAAATGGCTTGGATTTAAGGCATATCAAATATTATTTATTTAATCTCAAGGTCGACTACGAGGAAGTGAACTTTGAATTAGGATTTATTCAATAAGTTGTAGGTATCTTTTATGTATTTCATTAAAGTTTGTGTATATAGTCTTCGGTTATATATATATATATATATATATATATAGGGTAAAATGTGTATGCCCCCTAGGGGGAGCTAACTTAGCTCCCCCCGCCCCTTTTCACATTTTTTTTATTTTTTTTTTGAAATCTAAAACCGTGTAAATTCATTATTAAATCCATATATTATGTCATTCAAATTTCATGCGAAACAGAGACTCCCACGACCTCCATCCAAACGGGGTCGATTTAAAAAATCCTGTTACCGTTAAAAAAATGACTATCTGGATGGAGGTCGTAGGAGTCTCTGTTTCACACGAAATTTTAATGACATAATATAGGGATATAGTGATGAATATTCATGGAAGAAATTTTCAAAAAAAAATTAAAAACATGGGGAAAATGGGGCGGGGGTAGCTAAGTTAGCTACCCCCTGGGGGCAGCCCCATTTTACCCATATATATATATATATATATGCAATGGTTGCATGTTTATGTTATATCTACGTAATAAGTGTATTATATTGTTTTAGATTTTTATGATTTTGGTATTAAAAATTTTATGTGTTTTAATTTTCCATTTTTTTATTTTGCATGTTTTAATGACTTTTGAAAAAGAATGAAAGGGATTTAAATACATTTTATTTTGAAAGGAGTTTTTTATTTTCAAATAGGGTATACTATGTGTAAAATTCAGTTGATAATATTTTGGGTTTTACTGGATTTTATATTATTTTAATATTTTAAACATTTTCATGGATTTATATTATTTTTGTGACAATTTGATTGTAGTGAAAGTAAGGGTATTATTTGAACAGAAAATATGAAATAAAAATTAAATTTTATATTGTTGTCTTTTTTACTGTATAAAATAGTCAAATATCTATAATTATAGATAATATTTGTATTTTAAAAATTTTATATATTGTATATTATTTTCAAAATTTTGGTAATGTTCTGAAATTTTAGATTGTGGAGATGATTTTTTTGTTTATTTTTGAATATGTTGTAGGGATTGGTAATGTAAGGTCGAGGACAACTAGCCAACACAACTTGTTAGTTAGGCTTAGGCTCGATTGGGCATGTTGACCATCATCAGAAATGCTTAAGCCCACGTTATGTAGTAGTAATCTCCACCACTTATAAGCCACTATCACAATTTGCTATTATTAGATGTGGGATTATGTTGTGTTGTTACATTACTATTCCTGCAATAACCTCTTTGTGAGTAGAAGACTATAGATTTTGTCCCCTCATCGACTTGAAGTGTAAATGCAATCATATCATGAAAATCATATCTTTGAGGGCGGGGCATCTCTACAAGATTGATCAATAGAAATGCTATCATGCCTCTCCTTTAGTTGCTAAATTTCATGTTGTTCAACATCAACCTATACATGATCAATAATATGTATCAAATAAAATCCACAATTATCACCTATCAACTTCATGAGCGAATTCAACCTCAAGTGAAGCATGAAGTTTTAATAAAAAGGTAACATCTCTACTAACAATAACTCTATGCTTACAAGGAGAATAAATATTATATCAAATGACTACTGCACCATAACTAAGAAGCACCCTTTCTTTTGCCCATGGTTCTAACTTTCCTAATTGACATGATATTATGCAACACAACAAAAACACATATAACTGAATAATCATGATTACTAATCCATACCTCGAGGGACATCTTGTAGTCGATAGCAAATGCAGGACTATAATTCACCGAATACAAGCCATATTTACGGCTTCATCCTTGATACCCTACCAAGGTCATGTTTGAGATATGCACCTTGATCTCTTCAAAATTATTCTATTCAATTACTTTGTACCTCCATTCTATTATGGATGTCCCTAATAATGTGGTGCCACGCAACACCTTACTCCATGCATAAGACATTATCAATTTGTAGGTTCTTGATTTTCTTTGAAGTTTGATACTCCACAAGTTCTTCCACTTTCCAAAGGTACGGAATCTAAGAAGTCGAGGTACGTCGACGACAGCCTCTTTGATCTTTTAAAAAACGAGAGAGATGTTAAGATCAGAGAGTGAGAGATAATGGGGATGGGAAGGGGGTTCCCAACGGCGAGGCTAGGAGCTGATGACTCTTCTCCTCCTCGTGGAGGTCTTTATATAGGCATGAATGTCCTCTCTTAGTCCGCCCCCTTCCCCCACGTCCGACGGTTATGGCCTCCTAAAGACTCGACCACGCCGCAACTGTCGCCCCCCCCCCCAAACGGCCGAATGGGGCGGCGAACGGTTCTTGACCACTTAGTCACAGGCCGTTCTACATCTCCCACTTGACCAAAGTAGTCAAGACATATATATACTCCCACTATTCGTGTAGTATATACACGGAGATTTATCATGTGAGGATCATTATCTATGAAATATCTTCCTTGACGCATACATTCCTGAGTCCCATCAAACCAACATGTTTGATGTATGTTCCTGTTGTTATTCCCTTGGTAAGGGAATCGGCCAACATGTCACTGGTAGGTATGTATGTTACCGTGATCTCTTCCTTCGCCACTATATCTTGTATATGGTGATATTGGATCTCAATGTGTTTTCCTTTAGAACTATTAGCCCCACTATTGATCAAGCTTATCGCAGCTTAATTGTCACAATACATTTCAATTGGCCCTTTGACCAATTCGAGGCTTAGGTTCTTTAGAAAACGCCTGATCCATACAGCGTGAGTGGTGACCATGCTACATGCAATGTACTCAGCCTCCTGTGTATGTCGAGATACACATCCTTGTTTCTTGCTACCCCAAGAAACGGCTGCACCACCAAACATGAACAGGTAACCTGATGTGGATTTTCTATCATCCACATCCCCTACGAAATCGGCATAGGAGTATCCTACCACCTCAAGCGATTCTTCTTGATAGACAAGTTTCAGATGTGTTGTCCCTTTCAGATATCGAAGAATTCTTTTTACAGCTTCCCAATGTGCTGGACCGGGATTGCGTGGATACCTACTGGCTAAGCTTACTGGATAAGCTAAATCAGGTCGAGTACACATCATTGCATACATTAAACTTCCTACCGCTTGTGCATATGGTACATCCAAAGATGTCTGCCCCTTTCCGGGACACTGACTCTTACTGAGTCTTTTTCCCATCACAAGTGGTGTTGGAGCTGGAGTGCTGTTCTGCATTCCAAATCTCCTTAATACAGTATGCAAATATCTTTCCTGACTAAGGCTCAATATTCTTGAGTCCCTGTCTCTTGTTATTTGAATTCCAAGAACATAGGATGCTTCACCCTTGTCCTTCATCTCAAATTCATTGCTCAATTTCTGTTTGATTTTATTGAGCATTTGTATGTCATTACCTGCAAGCAGAATGTCATCTGCATACAATGACATGATTGCAAACCTGCTCCCACTCTTCATGACATACACACAGTTATCCAATTTATTTGAAACAAATCCAAATTGAATAACTTTCTCATGAAATTTGAGATACCACTGCCGTGAAGACTGCTTTAAGCCATATAATTACTTTCTTAACTTGTAAAACTTTTTCTCCTGACCTTCAACCTGAGATCCCTCAGGTTGTCGCATATAAATCTCCTCCCTCAATTCTCCATTAAGGAAGGCCGTCTTCACATCCATTTAGAATAATTCGAAATCCATATATGCAACTATAGCTAAGATCATCCGAATGGATGCGAACTTAGCCACTGGAGAGTAGGTTTCCTGGAAATCTATTCCAGCTTGCTGAGTATAACCCTTGGCAACTAATCTGGCTTTGTATTTATCAACTGTACCATCAACTCGGTACTTTTTCTTGAATACCCACTTACATCCTATGGATTGCCTACCTTCTGGCAAACCACATAATTCCCAAACATTGTTTCGCTCGATTGAGTCCAACTCATCTCTCATGGCGGCCGACCATGATTCCGACTCAGATGAAGCCATAGCTTCATTAAAGGATATGAGATCTGTACAATCCGTGACATACTCATCCACGGTGTAGTACGACGCCTCGCATCCATAGAAATGGCAATCTTCCATCCATGCAGGTCGTGTTCTGGGTCTCTTGTTGCCGATTATACTTGTGGGTTGTGTGGGTTCACCCACTTCCTCTAAAGGATCATCATGTTCCATAGGTTCATTCTCTACATTTGGATGATCGATATCATCCTCAAGTTCTTGGCTAATGCTCAAGTCATCTTCATTGTCCTGTAAGACAATCAGAGGATCTGATTCCTCTACTTCATGCTCCTTTGCTTGATGAATTTCAAGGAAAGTATCATCACGACTTTCGATCAGACCTTTAGTTTCATGGAAGAACCTATATCCTTTAGAATTCTCACTATACCCAATAAACTTGCACTTTAATGTCCTGAAGTCTAGCTTGTCCCTAAGCTGACTCGGTACCAGAACATGTGCAACACATCCCCATTTCCGGAGATGGCCCAACTCGGGCTTTCTGCCATTCCATTTTTCATATGATGTTGATTCCACGGACTTGGTGGGAATCCTATTCTGTATATAGTTCGCAGTCAACACTGCCTCTCCCCAGAATTTCTCGGAGAGTCCTAAGTGTGAAAGCATACATCTTACTGCATTCATCAAAGTTCGATTCTTTCTTTCTGCTACACCATTCTGCTGTGGTGTATAGGGCATTGTAGTCTGCCTACGAATGCTTGCTTGAATGCAATAATCCTCAAAATCCTTTGAGGTATATTCCCCACCTCTATCTGTCCTAAGAGTCTTGATTGGTTTTCCCAATCTTGTCTCCACTTCCGTCTTATATCTCTTAAATGTCTCAAGTGCTTCCGACTTTCTTCCTAAGAGATAGACATAGGAGAACTTCGAGTAGTCATCAATGAATGTTATAAAATATTCCTTATTTTTATGTGTGCTGACGCTTAGTGGTCGACATATGTATGAATGGGTCAAACCTAGTAACTCTGTTAACCGAATTCCGGTTGAGAAGGGTCTTCTCGTCATTTTACCGGTCAGATAGTGTTCGCAGGACAATGTTCTTACACCCGTGATTTTAGGCAACAAATTTGCCTTAATCATTTGATCCATTATAGAATTTCCTAGATGACTCAGTCGCATATGCCACAAGTCATAATCAGACAAACAACACAAGAAATAGTCATAAGAGATATTCATTGATTCACTAGAAGTTATAACAGGAAGATAAAATAGGTCATGCTCGGGCACAAACTTTCCCATCGCATAGACCTTCTTATTCGTGCCTATAGATACACGCTTATTATAAAACCGAACTTCAAAGTCTTTCTTAAGTAGCATTGGGACAGATATCAGGTTCCGGCGTATCCCTGGGGCATATAGTACATCATTCAGTACCATAATGTTATCCCCCAGGTCAAGCCTGTATGTCCCAACACCTTCCACGTACAGGTAGGTGTTGTTCCCCATGAAGATCCTCCGTTCGCCTTTGCTCAGCTCCTTGAAGTCCACCAGGCCCTCCTTCGTCTTCGCAATGTGTCTGGTTGCTCCAGAGTCGATCCGCCATCCATCACTGTCCGTGATGACGGAGTTGCATTCCACGACAGCCGCGAATTCCATTTTCTTCTTGCCTTTGTTTTCAGGCATTTTAGAATTTCCTGGCTTCTTCTTGTTGGTGCAATTGACCTTGATATGGCCATATTTGTCACAACCGTAGCTAGAGCCACGTGGGTATTTCCCACTCTTTCCCTTGAAATTCGCTTTAGAGGGGCCTAGCCTTTTCTTCGCATGCACGGCATTTACTTCTTCTTCTTCTTCCTCGACCTCAAAGATCTCAGCTTTCGATCTTTGTTTGGATAGGTCCTGCTCAACTGCCAGCTGTGTAGGTAGGTCCGTCACAGACTTAATGTTGACATTCATCCTCAGAGATGTGGTGACCATGTCGAATGATGGAGGAAGACTTCCCAGTATGGTTGCAATCTGCATCCTCTCCGGAATTGCGCAATCAGCAGACGCAATATCCTTGACCATCACGATCATCTTGTTCACGTGCTCGAGGGTTCTTTCAGATTCTTTCATTCTACACGAGTTGTACTTGTGTAGAAGAAGCAGGACGCTCACCTCCAATTTGGAGTGGTATTTGTCCTTAACCGCGGTCCAGAGCTCGTAAACTGATTAACAGGTCTCGAAGACCCGAATCAAGTTTAGATCCATATGGGTCAGCATAAAACTTCTAGCCCTATTATCTGTTTTCTCCCACTGTTCGCAGGACCTAATTTCCTCCACAGTCAGATTTTCAGATAAAGTTGGGCCGGATTTGTCTATGATGGTGCGTATGCTATCGTGTAGCAGACCATAGTAAATCTTCCTACTCCATAATTCATAATTGGTACCGTTAAGGTACTCAATTTTCCCTACCTCAGTGGCAATAGTTTTGCTTGTCATATTTCGTTGATCTAATGAAACAAATATATGATTGTGTAAGATAATGTAATTTTACAAAAAAATTAACAAAGCACAAAAAAAACTTAACGAGAATAAAAAAAACTCCTTTTTTCATTTAACAAACAATAACAAAAAATAGTAAAAAAATGGATAGTAACGTTTTTATTGAAAGTATTTGGTCAGAGGGTTTGGTGAGTAGAAAATAACTAGAGGATTGAGTTGCAAAAGCAATAGCAAAAACTCTTTTTTTATATAACTACCTCTATTATTAAAAAAAGACTAAAAAAATAATGCACATCAAATAAAAGAACTAGTTTTCCTTTTTTATATTTGCATAAGATTGACTACGGTGGAAAGGAAAAAAAATTTCTAAAAAAACTTTAACAAAAAATATGCAGAACAAACAACTTATCTGCTAAAAAAATTATATACATATATATAATAAATTAATGTAATAATATATATCCAATTGCAAATAAACCAGCAATATATATATATTGAATTTAAAATAAATTAGCAATAAAACAACAAAAGAAAAACGAAAAAATTAACAAAACAATACTTTGGTTAAACTAATTTCACCACAAAAAAACTTCAACAAACTTTGGTTATACGGAAAACAATTAAAAAAATACAGAAAAAAAGAATCCAAAAAAAACTCTACGAATCTCTTTGTCAAAAAACGTTAATCTCTACTGTTTTCTAAACATGATGTAGAAAACACGTTCTAAACTTTGTTTAAAAAAATTAATCTCTACTTTAATCTCTCTATATAGCAGATTTGTAATTGGTAAATAAAACTTAACGTTAAAAAAATAATCGATAAAAAAACGGCGAAAAAAGAATTTGCCAATGCCCAAAGGGATGTTAGCGTCTAAAAAAACGTGCAACCTAAAAACAATCCCACGCACCTCTTTATTTGGGTTAAAAAAATTTAATCTATTAGGCAGTGTAATTAGGAGTGCCATGAAAGTGGGTGAAAAAAATTGGGACGTGTTAACAGTGAGCAGTTTTGGGCAACAAATGCAATTATGCTAAGAATAGTGGGGCTAAAAGTTGAACTTCAAAAAAAGGGGTCCTGATAGGGCATTCACGAAAAAAAATTTGGCAAAAAATTACCTCTTCTCCAAATGCTAGGGTTTCAGCCTCCGAGAGCAACGGCGACGGCTCCGAGTGTGGTTGTGCGAGATGGCGGAAGAAGATGACGACCTCGAAGCGTGATTCGAGATCGGCGGCTTCAACTGGCTCTGATATCAGTCTAAGAAGTCGAGGTACGTCGACAACAGCCTCTTTGATCTTTTAGAGAACGAGAGAGATGTTAAGATGAGAGAGTAAGAGATAATGGGGATGGGAAGGGAGCTCCCAACGGCGAGGCTAGGAGCTGATCACTCTTCTCCTCCTCGCGGAGGTCTTTATATAGGCGTGAATGCTCTCTCTTAGTCCGCCCCCTTCCCCCATGCCCGACGGTTATGGCCTCCTAAAGACTCGGCCACGCCGCAACTGCCGCCCTCCCGAAACGGCCGGATCGGGCGGCGAACGGTTCTTGACCACTTAGTCACAGGCCGTTCTACAATGCCTCACTCATGTGATTCATCTAAAAAATTCAAATCGTCAGGAGTAATAACTGATTATAAATACGAAATGCATTGTACCTCCCAAATTATATGGAACACAAGAGGGGCCCTATTAACAAACACGAATGTAATCAAGTATCTCTTTTATGTTATGAATTGCTTACTGAATTGGTTCCTAAATTGTTTTCAGACACAATATTCATAAAATTCCAACGTTGATCATTTAAGATCTCTGAGGAGACCTTTTTTTATTAAGGATATTCATCCCAGTCTGACTCATATACCCCAACAGCTTGTGCCAAGTTACTATAAGTCCATGTGTAGCCTAAATATTCTTTTTGTTTAATACCCTTAATGTTTGATTGTCCTTTTTTCCTACCTACAACACCCCACACACACAACATTGTACCTATAAGAGAGTTTAAGACTCTGAGGACCTGTTCGGTTTGAGGGGTTTACCCCAAAGGGGAGTTTATCCCCCTTAAAAAATTAAATAAATCAACTCTCCATTATAAATTCCATCAACAAATAATATATTATACCATCATATCATATAAAAATTATAAAATACTCTATTTCTACTCACTTTTCCAAACTTCGATACAATCACATCACAATAACTACTCATTTTTCAAACTTCAATACAATCATATCACAACAAACCTACTTCCAACCCACCCCTTGTTTAACCATCTACCCAAACACCAAAACACAAAAACGGATTACCCTCTACCAGTTTAACCTGCCTTAACCCGCGTACCAAACGCATCCTGAGGGATATCCACCAAGTTTATGAAAGGGATAATTACACCCATAACCCTGAGTAATTTCGCAATAACATTCATAACCCTACATAATCGCGAATTACATAAGAAACTCTGAAAAATCACTCCGTCTCGCACTCATAACCCTCCGTTAGTTTTATCTTAACTCAACCATATGAATGAGTTAATCTAACTCATCCTCAATCCAACGATCAGGAAATAAACAAAAAAAAAACTTCACTCCCTTCTCATCTTGCTTCGGATCAGGCAAGCAGTGAGCTGCTTCGTGCAGAGGTAGAAACTCGGATCACCGTGTGTGTGTGGGGGGGGACTTGGTGTTGCTGGGGTGTGGAATCGAACTGGGGAGTGCTGCTGCTGGGATGGAGATTCGAGCAAGAGAGAAGTCAACCACGAAGAGCAGCAAGCTTGCCGCTACTACTGAGGTGGGGATTAAACCGGGATTGGGGACTGCGGGAAGAGGACTTGAGCCCGACATAGGGGGGCGGCCCAACTCGGGAAGGGGGCGGCTTTGAGCGCAGGGAACGAGCGAGTGGTGGGGGGCCTTGAGAGCTCCGCAGGGGCGCTGTGCAGGGGGGTGAGGGGCTCCACCACGGGGTTGGGGCGGGAGGGCTTCGAGCTCCGCCGAGGGTTCCGTCGTGGGGCGGGGGGCCTTTAGAGCTCCACAGGTAAGGAGCGGGGGGCTCCACCGCGGGGTTGGGGCGGGAGGGCGAGCAGAGCACCAACTCGGGGTGCTTGATCAGGGGAGGAGCAACCCGCGGGGGGGGGGGGGGTGGGGGGGGGGGAGGGGGATTGAGCGTAGGGAAGGAGCGAGGGGGGGGGGGCTTCCGCCGCGATGTGGGGTGGGGGGGCCTTGAGAGCTCCGCAGGGAAGGAGCGGGGGGCACAACTGATGAACGTCAAATTCGCCTCTTTAAGAATGAATAATAGTCGTAGTATAGGAGGCGAATTTGGTTCAGTAAAAACCACAATCTTTGAATGTTGTGGAATCATTTTTACTTGGCAAGTCTACCTAGGTCGAACACAAGGACACGGCTACTTAATTTGTTTATCGAATTTCGATTCATGAAACACGAGTGTGAATTAATTTCAATTTTAGATCCACATGATGAATTATGCAAATTAAAATGCAATGCCATGACGTGTGCAATTTTTAGTTGATTTTTTAAGCAATGAAAGTGATGCATGAGTAACTATCAAAATGTCAAGTATGCTAAATACAAGATTACAAAGATACCCTAAAAGTATGAGCATCATATCAGAGATAGAAATCGTAGTCAATTTAATCACATCATTAAAAACAACCATCAAATCAAAGCAAGAACAATGATAGCAGGGTTCTCATTTTTCACATAAAAAATCACTTCATTAAAAATAGTGGCAAATGAGAAAATTAAACATGCTAAGATGTAGAGGACAAAACAAGGATCAAAACGACACTAAAATCATGCAATTTGGACCTACGAAGCTCAAGTTATGCTAAAAACAATGCAGGGGCATAATAGTAATAAAAATGCAAGAAAATAAAAGGATAAATATTGCGTTTAGGTCCCTGAAGGGACCTAAATGCAAATACCAAAAACCGCCTGGGCCCCTGTGTAAATTGTCCATGCGAGGGGGCTTTTGTAATTTCTGAAACGTTGAAGGGCCTCCCTGTAAAATACCCAGTCACGAACGTGAGGCACATGCCTGGGGACCAATTTGGAATTAGCTGAATGTCCAGGGTCCATCGTGCAAAATTCCCAGGCCCTCATGTGCTGGGTATGTGAGGCGCCTAGGCTAGGGAGACTCCTTAGGTTCGGGTGACGTGGACGCTTCTGATGATTCGGTTTGAGGTTCAGGTGATCCGAGCCTGTTGATTCAGTTTGAGGCTCGGGACTGCCACGTGTTATCTTTACGACCATCCAATCAGTAGGATCGGACAGTCCCTGCTCTTCGTGCTCCATCGAAGGTAATCAACATGTCGTCGACATAGAGTGATAGGTTGATGAAAGACCCATCTTCATCCTTGTTGTGGTAAACACAATAATCATATGGGCTCCAATTGAAAACAAGATCAATCATGTAACTGTCAATCCTTTTGTATCACTGCATAGGAGATTGCTTAGTTGATGAATCCACATTTCATCATCTTCATTCTATCATTTTTGGCCTCAAAAATCCTAGCAAATGCGTGTAAATACCATTAATTCCAGCATCTTAGCATTTATACATGTGCATGTAAATAATGTATAAAATACTATTTTTAAAGCTAAAATAATAGAATAAAGGAAATAAAAGAAAAAGAATAAAATATTGTAGATATTTTATGATCTGAAACCCTGAGACTTAGGCATCTTGATGAATAGGTCGACAAGGAATAAAGTAGGGGGAGATAAGGGCCAGAATACAATAAAGATCTCCTTCATTCTTTATTCATTTTGGGCCTATTTTTGGTTTCACTTTTTATACTTCAAATAAAGAAACTTTGTACATGAAAGATGTAGATAATTAAATAAAAAAATATAAAATTGATTTCACTCAAAAATAATATACCGATAAAAAGTTATGATCTGAATAAGATTCCAGAATCCTAACTTTCCAGACCTATATCTCTCAAATAAAAACTCTAAATGCATCAAACTCACCTTTAATTGTATATAATTTTAAAGAAGCTATTTAATGGTGGGTTTCGCATTCTGCGGAGCTACGGTTTGAAAGTTGAGTTTTGGACCCCTATTGTATACTTGTACAGATTAAAATATTCATTTTATTATTTATTCATTATTTTCATAATTTTATATTTTTATAATTTTATAAATATTATTTATAATAATTGTGTATATTAAAGTCAGAATAAAAACTCAAAGAACATACAAAAAATACTTGTATAAATAGCATACCTAGGTATAATACCTATGCATATACCTATAGAACTACTATTTATATTTTATGAAGTGTACAAAATACATCAGAGAAATCAAATAAAAATATATTTAAGTGTATAAAAATATTCTATAAAACAAATATATAAAATAATAAACAAAAATAAATAAAGTAAATACATAAAATAAAAATAAAATAATAAAATATATAGCTATATATACCTATATATGGCATAAAAGGTAACTTGTAATTATATACCTCATAAAAATAAATAAAAATCACCATAATATTCTTTATAAAATAAGAAACATTTTTATTTTATAACCTAAAATTAATAAATTCATTTACTATTATATTTCAAATTTACAATAATTTTGACCTGCATTTTTCTGGTTGGTCCACGTGGACCAACCAGCGCCGGTCAAGTGTTGACCTCGGTCAACTGCCTGATCGAGGTCCGCCACCTTCTAACAGCGGGATTTCTTCCCGATTTCGCCCAATTTTCGAGCCAAATCCCTTCGTCGTCTTCCCTCGATTCCTTCTTGGAAATCCTTCCTTGATCTTCACTTAGCCACGCCATACCTTCAGATCACGCAAAATCTCCATCATTTGCGTGTGGCCCTCGCTTGAAGGAGATGCCACCACCATGTTTATAATCGACCCGCCACCTTCGAGCTCGGTTTTGGACCCTTCTTGGCCATCAATCCTCCTCCCTTTGGCATTCTTCGCGTTGGTGGAGATGACAGCTCCTTAACCATACCCTCAGGCGAGTCGAGGAAGCCTTGAAGCGGCTTCACCATCTCCGCCGACCTCCGACATCGAGGTTCACCCTCCTCTGATTACGACCATTGAGGTATAACCTGTTTCCCCCTTTGTCTTTTCGCTTTTTATTTCCCGTAGTGCTAGGATCATTTCCCCCCTTCGATCTTCAAGTTTCGTCCACAGATTCACCATCCATCGATCATCGCAGGAGCGCACCTCCGGCCGAACCTCCTCTACCTTCCATAGACCATATCCGACACCCATTCCACCTCCGCGGGTCCATGCACTTTTCCCTGGTCCCCTTCACCCTTTGCAGGTCAAAGCGACTGGAGGTCATTTGGGTAGTTCGCCGGAGCTACCTGGAGCTCCAAGCTCCGCCGCCCTCGCGCCAGCCACCACGCTTCTCCGACGAACCCGAGACCTCCAGCACCTAGCATGACCTTCCAGGAACACCCCGGCCACTTCTGCACGCTTCCAGGCCGTCGGAGACCCGAGATCGAGCTCGGGGAAGTTCGCCTCACCTGCGATCTTCCCTGTTCTTCCCCTTGGCCTCTCCGTCGTTCGATCGGGCCACCGCTCCAGTTCTGATACCATCCGTTGGATCGCGTCGTGCCATCACCGTCAGATCTTCTAGGAAGATCTAATCTTTGACGTCCAACGCGAACCATCATCGTGCAACTTTGAAGCGCCACGTGTCAAGTGGGCGCTCCCCAGCCGTTCGATCATGCACGAGGATATTAGGCGCGTGTATTTTGCACCTACACCCTCGCCAATTTTTATTTTATTTTTAGTCCATAAATTTTTATTTGTAGTTTAAATATTTCTGTAATATTTGCATCCAGACCCCCATACTTTCATTATTTGCATTTAGGTCCGAGCCACGTCACCTCACGAGACTCACACACGTGGGGTGGTGGGCATTTTGCATCGGACCCCTCGGGGTTTGCATATTTCGTGCCAGTCCATGAACTTTTTAGTTAAGTTGTAATATTTTGGTAAATTTCATGTTAGCCCCCTGGATCTTTGTAAAATTGCAAAAATACCCCTGCCAGGTCACGTGCCCAGTGCACATGAGTTTGGACATTTTGCAGAGAACCCCCTCCGGGTTTAGGTATTTATTTTTAGTCCAGAAAATTGTGTTTAACATTATAAATTTCTTGAAAAAATTTCAAGTAGGCCCTTGAATTTCTGTGTATTTACATTTATGCCCTTGCTAGTGTTGTATTTTTCTTGAATGTTTGCATTTATTTCATGCATCATTTTAACTCGAAAATTTACCAAAACAATACCATAGGCTCCTGTTGCATTGTAGTTTAATGCCATATTTTTAATTTGCATTTTTATTGCATTTGCGTATTTATTAAAAATCAAAACAAGCATTTTTGTTACTGATTGCATTAGAAAACACCAAAAAATATTGAAACCCTCTAAAAATTCCTAAAATATATATATTTTTTGAGTATTTTAGTGTGTTTCATTTGCTGACCAAAAATCCCTAAAAATTACAAAATAAAACCCCTAAAAATAACAAAATTCTCAAAATCTTCATAAAAATCTAAAAATTTCATAAAAACTCTAAAAATTGTGTTTTCTATCTCTGAAATTTCTTTATCTTATTATCTATCTATAAAAATTAATTTGAAAAATTTTCACTCCTGTTTGCTATTTTATTTCTACATTTTAGTCTCATATATATATACTAGTGTATACCCCCGTGCGTTGCACGTGTTGTATTGATGATATAGAGAAACATAATATGAGATATAATAATGCTATTATTACAATAAATACATCGTTTATAATATGGGTATTATGTAAAAAACAACTTAAAATCAAGATTAGAAAAAGTATTTATAAATAATGATAAAAATATCCTATTTATGATCTAAATGGGTAATCTTGGTTCTTGTTGTTAATTCTAAATTATATATAAATGGCATGTTTTTACTCTCACCTAAAAGCATTCAAACAATATAAAAGTAAAAGCAATGCAGTTTAAATTTAACACCATTTTTTTAGTATAATATTTTACTTCTTTTTTTATCGATTTAGAATCTTTTTCCATGTCCATAGAATGATTTTATGATATGCATAGGAAGCCAGGACTATTCCTATGAAATCAAAATAAATGACAATTATCAAAGCCCTAAAAAGGGAGACTATATGAAACGAAAAAGTTCAAGTACATGTAAATTTGAAAATGACTGACGAATAGGGTTAGAATTTATGTATTTTTATCTACAAAATATATGTCCTTAATATGTTTGAAAGTAATATTTGAGTTATATTAATTGTTCAACATCATTTCATGATTGCATGATAAAAATTGTAATAAAAAAACTTACATTGAATTCGCTTGGTGTGCATAGATTCTACTTGAGTGCTAGTATCTCATACTCCACCTTGAGATCACTTCCACGTCGACAGTGAGATCCACGATGTGATTGGGATTCTGCAATGGGCGACGGGCACACTCGCGAATCAAGTTTCTCTTGGAGTATTCTGAAGTTTCATAAGACATGACAAGTTACATATCTATATAGCATTATTGGAATGTCCATTCTAGAATGAGAATAAATTGTAACAAAAATAGAAAGTCTTTATAATAATACATATATAAGGGTAAACATATTGTATGAGAATAAGTTATATGTTGTTATATGAGAATAAATTGTCGACTTTTAGATATGATAGATTGTCAAAATAAATAACACAACCAAACTATGGGTAGTTAGCTTACACAATCATATGTTAATGTATCCTATAGTTATCATTATGGTTATAATTGATTAATTCAATATTGTGTATTTTGATTATCTTGATATAGTCTGTAAGAGGTGACAACGTTTCAACCAAACAATTACAGTCAATGATCATGATATCTCATGTACATGTACTTGTGAATATGTGATTAATCTCAATACATGTATTGTAGAATACATGTATCTTATACATCAATACTTTGTGGACATACGTGTATTCCTTGTTATTGATTCAACTTCTGTTGCCCTAACCAAATGACACTTCAAGCATGAAGGTAACAAACTTGCATAGTTGCATTGCATGTATACCCATGAAAATAACATCTATAGTATGAAAAATATCCATAGCAACATAATTAACGATAACCTAATTCAAAACTATAAAGGAAACACAACTTACATGCATACCTCCATTAGATTCCATCAAAATAGCTTGACTTTTACATGCAAACCTCAATCGATAGAACCATTGAGCATCCTTATCATGGTACATTACTTTTGAGTGCAAAATTTCAATAGTAATCAAGTATCTTCTCTCTATAAAATAGTGGAGAAATCTTTTCTATTAAATTTGACAACTCATGAAGTTTAAATTTAGTGCTTATCCCTGTTATTACTGAAATCATTCCATTTTAAGCTCGACTTACATCATTGTCTCAATGTTTTACCGTAATAGGAAAAAAAGGACACGCTTGCGGGTAAAATCTTATCCATGAAAGCATATCACGTAGCTTGCAAAGCTAACTGAACATATAGATAGAAAATGATGTTGATACCCCCAGACCTCTCTATCCATTCAAGAGCATCATAGCCTCCAATGGGAGATTCATAGAGGATCGTCAAGTGGTTAACTCTTCTGCACATTTCCTTGAATGACGGGTAGTGCCTCGCATATTATAAATCATTGCTACAACAACAACCATAAATCAAAATTAAAAGAGATTTATGAGAAGATGAGTTGTGAGAAATAAATGACTTATCAGTAGCAGAAACGACGGGATCAAGTTCAGAGCTAAAAATTTTAATTGTAGCAGGGAGGGTTTATTGCTATTCTCATTGTCTATACCTTTTATATCATATAAATCGAGCACCATTGTCCTCACAAAGGAGGAAGGACGCATGCAACACAAGATGGAGGATGTGTAGAGGTGGATGCCGTTGTTGTAGGAGTAGAGAAGAGGTCTCTGGTGCTTCATGGTGTATGGCTTTAAGGGAGCTACTATGTTCCATGCGTCCCCCCCCACAGATGTGGATGCGATAGTAGTTGATCTCACGTACACTGTATGGGGTCGTCAAGCAGTTGTAGTTGCTGGAGGAGAGGCGACGACCTTACGGAAGACGTCCAGGATGTGGAAGCCTAGGAGCTCCTCGATCGGAGGCTATCCGTTTCCCAGTTCTGTTCCGCATAACGCTCTTACCGTCCTGCTTAGACCTGCATTCTTACACAACGAACAGGAAAATATAATTTTGAAGTGCAGCATGACCTCGACGGTAGAAATTATCCTTGAGAGGGCACACATGAGATTGCCCCAACATGGTCTGCGTCGTAAGATCTAGATTTGATGAAGAGAGAGGAGCAGTTGGGTAGATGGGAATGAGCAGTTGGGTAGATGGAAAACATGTCTAAACATGCAACCCGAAAGCAGAAATTTCAAAGCAACAACCATACCAGAAAAAGTTTGCAAAAAAAAATTAAAAAGGAGAAACACATATCTGTAACATCATCTCCAAATCAAGCCAAGACCTTGGGGTTGATCTTGTGCGACGTCTCCGTTGTAGATGAAGAAAGGTGATGTACATACTCGGAGTGCAGCACAATGTTGTTTCCAGCATAAGCACCCATGGTCGAGGTTGCATTTCTACTTAGAAACATGAGAACTGCAGCTCCTCAAACCACACATATCTTCCACAAATCAAGACACTCCATCCAAAGTCAATCATGTTCATCGGATATGAGTAAGAGTCGCATCCTACCTTCCAACCTGGAGCATCTACCTCTCCATTGATGGCCTCATGTCTTGCTGGCCACCCCACACATGTCCTCTACAATCCTGCACATGGGACTTGCCAAGTCATTGTCGGTCGAGATGCAGGTCATGGAATCCATTTGAGTGCTAATCCGAGTGTTGAGGCCTCGGGAGGTTGTATGCGACCACCGCCTTCCTTCCTCCATCACGTAGGTGCACACATATTGTAACCCCATGCTCTCGTCGGGAGATGAGGTTTCATCTTGGCTACCTTCCTCCCCTTTAATATGCTCTTCATCGCTACAAATGGAAGATGACGGATATATCTACCGTGGATATGCTGCACGTCAAATCATACGGATGGTATTGAGTATATATGGTGAGATTTGTTGGAGAAGACGTGTAGGAGAAGCGGTAACTTTATATATAATATAAAATTTCAAGTCTATCCTACCATATATACGATTGTATCCCCTTAAAAATAGAATAGAAAACAAATAGGCGGTGTATATCCGAATGTTGCAGCAGATTTGGAAAATATGAAATGGATGGCCGTGGGAACAGTGCTGTGAACAGTACCTATCCCACGGCCCTTAATATATAGTAAGATTGTATTCACTGTTTACTAGTATTTTTGCCCTTAAAAATACCAAAAAATTTAGGAAAAATCTAGAAAAATCACAAAATTGTAGAAAAAATATAAAAATCACCAAAAAATTCCATTCCCTGTATTTTGAGCATTTTTCTCTACTTTATCCCTCTCTTATCTCTAGTGTACATATATATTCCTTATATATATTATATCTTTATTAAAAGAAAATATAAAAATACAAAATATAAAAAGAAAATACAAAATCAGTAAATTTAAAACCAAAATATAAAAATATAAAATCAAAAATTTAATAAAAAAATATAAAATTCAAAACCCACAAAAAATTAGCACTTGTAGGCATTTAACCACTTTCACATTTCTGAGCATTATTGCCTTATTCTACATGTTTTCTCCCTGTGTTCGACACTCTACGTACTTGCACTATACACATATTTTGTAGAGTTATAATAAATTTTAACTCCACACTTTGATTTCCATTGCTTGATATTATTCGTGTGTTAATTGTTGACTTAATCGGGATATACCGAGGGTCGCCGCAACGACTTTGTCTCCTCCTTGTGTGAGACATTTAGACCATCGTACACCGTGGTTTATCAGTAGTCCCATAGAATGAATTCTTTAATCTGCACACATGATCATCCTTACCTTGAAATGTGAATACTTTGCTTGACTCATCAGAATGTCTTCTTCGAGTTCACCATGAAAGAAAGTTGTCGTCACATCTAGCTGCTTCAACTTAAAGTATCGGTGTCTTATAAGAGCTAGTGGCACCCTAATAAGTATATTTCGTACAACATGAGAAAATATCATATTGTAATCCATACCCTTCCTTTTGACTGTAACCCTTTGCAACTAGACATATCTTATATCTTATGCCTACACTACCTGAGACTCATATATTTTCTTTGAAGATCCATTTGCAGTTAATGACTTTCCTCCCCTTTGAACACTCAACAAGCTCCATGTATAATTTTTATGAAGAGACCACATCTCCTCATCCATAGTAGAAATCCACTATCCATATTTTCCCCCTACTGTAGACTCTTTATAAGTGGATTCATCCGAAGACACTGCCTCCCCGATAACCTATCATGTAAATGTAACGATATCTTTGAAGAGGAGGTATCTCTCTACAAGGTCTACCAATAGCAATACTATGATGTTTTTCCGATGGTTTCACAACTTCAAGTTATTCAACATCGGCCTAATCAAAAGGGATTTGATCGACTTCTTAATCACTACTTGGTGTCAATTCAAACTCCACTTGTTCATGGATATTATCACATGACACTACATCAATGAATGTGTTCTTTGAGTGAAGCATATAATTCTCATCAAATGTAACATTCTTGTTAATAAAAGTTCAATCAGTCAATATTTAATCAGTAACAGTGAGGACAAAAACATCTTCATAATATGCACCTCCTTGACCCTCTACAACTGTGGCCTTCGCTTTCTTATTTGTGTCGTCTTTCTTCTAATGTATCGATTCCTTACAATAATTGCTGATGTCATGAGGATTGTGATTTTTCAACTTCGACTTTTGCATTCTTTCCTTCACATGATTAAAGAAGTCAACATAACTCTTCTCATGAGTCATAACCAATTTCACAGCTTGAGTCATTCTTACTAGTAACCATGTGTCGAAAGTTCACGCATGTATAAATTTGCATGAACTTAATTTAAGATTATCTCTTCCATTGCCACAATAAATAATGATTGAAAGAAATTTTCATATGATAGTGGAAATAAAATTAGTAGCATCAAAGCAACATCCTCATCCTCATCTTTTGTCTTCATATTTATATTTTTTAAATCCATTAAGAATATTTTTAACGATCCAGATGTTCCTAACAATAACTTATTTATTGCATTCTTGTCATATATAGATTTTCGAGTCTCAACCACATACCTCAAGTTGTTATCTCACTAGCAACCTTGGCAATGATTTCATCCGCCAAACATTGCATGATGCTTGAATGTGCTTTCTCTTCTTGTACCATTGATCGGACGGCTCAAGTAACTTCATCATCTCCTTGTCTAGCGACGCCCAAATGCCATGTTACTTGAATACGTTCATCCATGTGAGCTTCTTGATCTTCAAATTATGAGACATCATATGATTGATGATTCGGATGAACTCGATGCTCTGATACCAGTTTATTGCAATTAGCAGAAGTAAATAAGCACAATCACAACAAGAAAACACATGTACACATGGATTTACGAGCTTCATCCTTAACTGGGCTACATCCTCAAGTGGCGATCGTAGTTTAGCTACATATGGAGAAAAAAATTATAGAGGATACTGAAAGCTCTAACAATGGGAAGTATATATAGTACTCCATGTACAAATGGATACAAATACCCAAGTAGAAAAGAAGAGAGACCCCCATCTAGTACAGCATGCTTCACTCACCTTTCTTATAGAGAGTGCAAAAAAAAGTTCTTCAACCGGTTCAGCAGAATAAATGGCTTGGATTTAAGGCATATCAAATATTATTTATTTAATCTCAAGGTCGACTACGAGGAAGTGAACTTTGAATTAGGATTTATTCAATAAGTTGTAGGTATCTTTTATGTATTTCATTAAAGTTTGTGTATATAGTCTTCGGTTATATATATATATATATATATGCAATGGTTGCATGTTTATGTTATATCTACGTAATAAGTGTATTATATTGTTTTAGATTTTTATGATTTTGGTATTAAAAATTTTATGTGTATTAATTTTTCATTTTTTCATTTTGCATGTTTTAATGACTTTTGAAAAAGAATGAAAGGGATTTAAATACATTTTATTTTGAAAGGAGTTTTTTATTTTCAAATAGGGTATACTATGTGTAAAATTCAGTTGATAATATTTTGGGTTTTACTGAATTTTATATTATTTTAATATTTTAAACATTTTCATGGATTTATATTATTTTTGTGACAATTTGACTGTAGTGAAAGTAAGGGTATTATTTGAACAGAAAATATGAAATAAAAATTAAATTTTATATTGTTGTCTTTTTTACTGTATAAAATAGTCAAATATCTATAATTATAGATAATATTTGTATTTTAAAAATTTTATATATTGTATATTATTTTCAAAATTTTGGTAATGTTCTGAAATTTTAGATTGTGGAGATGATTTTTTTGTTTATTTTTGAATATGTCGTAGGGATTGGTAATGTAAGGTCGAGGACAACTAGCCAACACAACTTGTTAGTTAGGCTTAGGCTCGATTGGGCATGTTGACCATCATCAGAAATGCTTAAGCCCACATTCTGTTGTAGTAATCTCCACCACTTATAAGCCACTATCACAATTTGCTATTATTAGATGTAGGATTATGTTGTGTTGTTACATTACTATTCCTGCAATAACCTCTTTGTGAGTAGAAGACTCTATAGATTTTGTCCCCTCATTGACTTGAAGTGAAAATGCAATCATATCATGAAAATCATATCTTTGAGGGTGGGGCATCTCTACAAGATTGATCAATAGAAATGCTATCATGCCTCTCCTTTAGTTGCTAAATTTCATGTTGTTCAACATCAACCTATACATGATCAATAATATGTATCAAATAAAATCCACAATTATCACCTATCAACTTCATGAGTGAATTCAACCTCAAGTGAAGCATGAAGTTTTAATAAAAAGGTAACATCTCTACTAACAATAACTCTATGCTTACAAGGAGAATAAATATTATATCAAATGACTACTGCACCATAACTAAGAAGCACCCTTTCTTTTGCCCATGGTTCTAACTTTCCTAATTGACATGATATTATGCAACACAACAAAAACACATAACTGAATAATCATGATTACTAATCCATACCTCGAGGGACATCTTGTAGTCGATAGCAAATGCAGGACTATAATTCACCGAATACAAGCCATATTTACGGCTTCATCCTTGATACCCTACCAAGGTCATGTTTGAGATATGCACCTTGCTCTCTTCAAAATTATTCTATTCAATTACTTTGTACCTCCATTCTATTATGGATGTCCCTAATAATGTGGTGCCACACAACACCTTACTCCATGCATAAGACATTATCAATTTGTAGGTTCTTGATTTTCTTTGAAGTTTGATACTCCACAAGTTCTTCCACTTTCCAAAGGTACGGAATCTAAGAAGTCGAGGTACGTCGACGACAACCTCTTTGATCTTTTAGAGAACGAGAGAGATGTTAAGATCAGAGAGTGAGAGATAATGGGGATGGGAAGGGGGTTCCCAACGGCGAGGCTAGGAGCTGATGACTCTTCTCCTCCTCGTGGAGGTCTTTATATAGGCGTGAATGTCCTCTCTTAGTCCGCCCCCTTCCCCCACGTCCGACGGTTATGGCCTCCTAAAGACTCGACCACACCGCAACTGTCGCCACCCCCCCCCCAAACGGCCGAATGGGGCGGCGAACGGTTCTTGACCACTTAGTCACATGCCATTCTACATCTCCCACTTGACCAAAGTGGTCAAGACATATATATACTCCCACTATTCGTGTAGTATATACACGGAGATTTATCATGTGAGGATCATTATCTATGAAATATCTTCCTTGACGCATACATTCCTGAGTCCCATTAAACCAACATGTTTGATGTATGTTCCTGTTGTTATTCCCTTGGTAAGGGAATCGGCCAACATGTCACTGGTAGGTATGTATGTTACCGTGATCTCTTCCTTCGCCACTATATCTTGTATATGGTGATATTGGATCTCAATGTGTTTTCCTTTAGAACTATTAGCCCCACTATTGATCAAGCTTATCGCAGCTTAATTGTCACAATACATTTCAATTGGCCCTTTGACCAATTCGAGGCTTAGGTTCTCTAGAAAACGCCTGATCCATACAGCGTGAGTGGTGACCATGCTACATGCAATGTACTCAGCCTCCTGTGTATGTCGAGATACACATCCTTGTTTCTTGCTACCCCAAGAAATGGCTGCACCACCAAACATGAACAGGTAACCTGATGTGGATTTTCTATCATCCACATCCCCTACGAAATCGGCATCGGAGTATCCTACCACCTCAAGCGATTCTTCTTGATAGACAAGTTTCAGATGTGTTGTCCCTTTCAGATATCGAAGAATCCTTTTTACAGCTTCCCAATGTGCTGGACCGGGATTGCTTTGATATCTACTGACTAAGCTTACTGGATAAGCTAAATCAGGTCGAGTACACATCATTGCATACATTAAACTTCCTACCGCTTGTGCATATGGTACATCCAAAGATGTCTGCCCCTTTCCGGGACACTGACTCTTACTGAGTCTTTTTCCCATCACAAGTGGTGTTGGAGCTGGAGTGTTGTTCTGCATTCCAAATCTCCTTAATACAGTATGCAAATATCTTTCCTGACTAAGGCTCAATATTCTTGAGTCCCTGTCTCTTGTTATTTGAATTCCAAGAACATAGGATGCTTCACCCATGTCCTTCATCTCAAATTCATTGCTCAATTTCTGTTTGATTTCATTGAGCATTTGTATGTCATTACCTGCAAGCAGAATGTCATCTGCATACAATGACATGATTGCAAACCTGCTCCCACTCTTCATGACATACACACAGTTATCCAATTTATTTGAAACAAATCCAAATTGAATAACTTTCTCATGAAATTTGAGATACCACTGCCGTGAAGACTGCTTTAAGCCATATAATTACTTTCTTAACTTGTAAACCTTTTTCTCCTGGCCTTCAACCTGAGATCCCTCAGGTTGTCACATATAAATCTCCTCCCTCAATTCTCCATTAAGTAAGGCCGTCTTCACATCCATTTAGAATAATTCCAAATCCATATATGCAACTATAGCTAAGATCAACCGAATGGATGCGAACTTAGCCACTGGAGAGTAGGTTTCCTGAAAATCTATTCCAGCTTGCTGAGTATAACCCTTGGCAACTAATCTGGCTTTGTATTTATCAACTGTACCATCAACTCGGTACTTTTTCTTGAATACTCACTTACATCCTATGGATTGCCTACCTTCTGGCAAACCACATAATTCCCAAACATTGTTTCGCTCGATTGAGTCCAACTCATCTCTCATGGCGGCCGACCATGATTCCGACTCAGATGAAGCCATAGCTTCATTAAAGGATATGAGATCTGTACAATCCACGACATACTCATCCACGGTGTAGTACGACGCCTCGCATCCATAGAAATGGCAATCTTCCATCCATGCAGGTCGTGTTCTGGGTCTCTTGTTGCCGATTATACTCGTGGGTTGTGTGGGTTCACCCACTTCCTCTAAAGGATCATCATGTTCCATAGGTTCATTCTCTACATTTGGATGATCGATATCATCCTCAAGTTCTTGGCTAATGCTCAAGTCGTCTTCATTGTCCTGTAAGACAATCAGAGGATCTGATTCCTCTACTTCATGCTCCTTTGCTTGATGAATTTCAAGGAAAGTAGCATCACGACTTTCGATCAGACCTTTAGTTTCATGGAAGAACCTATATCCTTTAGAATTCTCACTATACCCAATAAACTTGCACTTTAATGTCCTGAAGTCTAGCTTGTCCCTAAGCTGACTCGGTACCAGAACATGTGCAACACATCCCCATTTCCGGAGATGGCCCAACTCGGGCTATCTACCATTCCATATTTCATATGATGTTGATTCTACGGACTTGGTGGGAATCCTATTATGTATATAGTTCGCAGTCAACACTGCCTCTCCCCAGAATTTCTTGGAGAGTCCTAAGTGTGAAAGCATACATCTTACTGCATTCATCAAAGTTCGATTCTTTCTTTCTGCTACACCATTCTGTTGTGGTGTATAGGGCATTGTAGTCTGCCTACGAATGCTTGCTTGAATGCAATAATCCTCAAAATCTTTTGAGGTATATTCCCCACCTCTATCTGTCCTAAGAGTCTTGATTGGTTTTCCCAATCTTGTCTCCACTTCCGTCTTATATCTCTTAAATGTCTCAAGTGCTTCCGACTTTCTTCCTAAGAGATAGACATATGAGAACTTCGAGTAGTCATCAATGAATGTTATAAAATATTCCTTATTTTTATGTGTGCTGACGCTTAGTGGTCCACATATGTATGAATGGATCAAACCTAGTAACTCTGTTGACCGAATTCCGGTTGAGAAGGGTCTTCTCGTCATTTTACCGGTCAGACAGTGTTCGCAGGACAATGTTCTTACACCCGTGATTTTAGGCAACAAATTTGCCTTAATCATTTGATCCATTATAGAATTTCCTAGATGACTCAGTCGCATATGCCACAAGTCATTATCAGACAAACAACACAATAAATAGTCAGAAGAGATATTCATTGATTCACTAGAAGTTATAACAGGAAGACAAAATAGGTCATGCTCGGGCACAAACTTTCCCATCGCATAGACCTTCTTATTCGTGCCTATAGATACACGCTTATTATAAAACCGAACTTCAAAGTCTTTCTTAAGTAGCATTGGGACAGATATCAGGTTCCGGCGTATCCCTGGGGCATATAGTACATCATTCAGTACCATAATGTTATCCCCCAGGTCAAGCCTGTATGTCCCAACACCTTCCACGTACAAGTAGGTGTTGTTCCCCATGAAGATCCTCCGTTCGCCTTTGCTCAGCTCCTTGAAGTCCACCAGGCCCTCCTTCGTCTTCGCAATGTGTCTGGTTGCTCCAGAGTCGATCCGCCATCCATCACTGTCCGTGATGACGGAGTTGCATTCCACGACAGCCGCGAATTCCATTTTCTTCTTGCCTTTGTTTTCAGGCATTTTAGAATTTCCTGGCTTCTTCTTGTTGGTGCAATTGACCTTGATATGGCCATATTTGCCACAACCGTAGCAAGAGCCACGTGGGTATTTTCCACTCTTTCCCTTGAAATTCGCTTTAGAGGGGCCTAGCCTTTTCTTCGCATGCACGGCATTTACTTCTTCTTCTTCTTCCTCGACCTCAAAGATCTCAGCTTTCGATCTTTGTTTGGATAGGTTCTGCTCAACTGCCAGTTGTGTAGGTAGGTCCGTCACAGACTTAATGTTGACATTCATCCTCAGAGATGTGGTGACCATGTCGAATGATGGAGGAAGACTTCCCAGTATGGTTGCGATCTGCATCCTCTCCGGAATTGTGCAATCAGCAGACGCAATATCCTTGACCATCACGATCATCTTGTTCACATGCTCGAGGATGCTTTCAGATTCTTTCATTCTACACAAGTTGTACTTGTGTAGAAGAAGCAGGACGCTCACCTCCAATTTGGAGTGGTATTTGTCCTTAACCGCGGTCCAGAGCTCGTAAACTGATTAACAGGTCTCGAAGACCCGAATCAAGTTTAGATCCATATGGGTCAGCATAAAACTTCTAGCCCTATTATCTGTTTTCTCCCACTGTTCGCAGGACCTAATTTCCTCCACAGTCAGATTTTCAGATAAAGTTGGGCCGGATTTGTCTATGATGGTGCGTATGC
Source organism: Ottelia alismoides (assembly GCA_037367405.1). Classification (NCBI taxonomy): domain Eukaryota; kingdom Viridiplantae; phylum Streptophyta; class Magnoliopsida; order Alismatales; family Hydrocharitaceae; genus Ottelia; species Ottelia alismoides. The sequence goes on along the minus strand of JAZKJV010001452.1, from coordinate 94,340 downwards.
TATCGTGTAGCAGACCATAGTAAATCTTCCTACTCCATAATTCATAATTGGTACCGTTAAGGTACTCAATTTTCCCTACCTCAGTGGCAATAGTTTTTCTTGTCATATTTTGTTGATCTAATGAAATAAATATATGATTGTTTAAGATAATGTAATTTTACAAAAAAATTAACAAAGCACAAAAAAACTTAAGGAGAATAAAAAACTCCTTTTTTCATTTAACAAACAATAACAAAAAATAGTAAAAAAATGGATAGTAACGTTTTTATTGAAAGTACTTGGTCAGAGGGTTTGGTGAGTAGAAAATAACTAGAGGATTGAGTTGCAAAAGCAATAGCAAAAACTCTTTTTTTTTATGTAACTACCTCTATTATTAAAAAAAGACCAAAAAAATAATGCACATCAAATAAAAGAACTACTTTTCCTTTTTTATATTTGCATAAGATTGACTACGGTGGAAAGGAAAAAATTTTCTAAAAAAACTTTAACAAAAAATATGCAGAACAAACAACTTATCTGCTAAAAAAATTATATATATATATAATAAATTAATGTAATAATATATATCCAATTGCAAATAAACCAGCAATATATATATATATTGAATTTAAAATAAATTAGCAATAAAACAACAAAAGAAAAACGAAAAAATTAACAAAACAATACTTTGGTTAAACTAATTTCACCACAAAAAAACTTCAACAAACTTTGGTTATTCGGAAAACAATTAAAAAAATACATAAAAAAAGAATCCAAAAAAAACTCTACGAATCTCTTTGTCAAAAAACGTTAATCTCTACTGTTTTCTAAACATGATGTAGAAAACACGTTCTAAACTTTGTTTAAAAAAATTAATCTCTACTTTAATCTCTCTATATAGCAGATTTGCAATTGGTAAATAAAACTTAACGTTAAAAAAATAATCGATAAAAAACGGCTAAAAAAGAATTTGCCAATGCCCAAAGGGCTGTTAGCGTCTAAAAAAACGTGCAACCTAAAAACAATCCCACGCACCTCTTTATTTGGGTTAAAAAAATTTAATCTATTAGGCAGTGTAGTTAGGAGTGCCATGAAAGTGGGTGAAAAAAATTGGGACATGTTAACAGTGAGCAGTTTTGGGCAACAAATGCAATTATGCTAAGAATAGTGGGGCTAAAAGTTGAACTTCAAAAAAAGGGGTCCTGATAGGGCATTCACGAAAAAAATTTTGGCAAAAAATTACCTCTTCTCCAAATGCTAGGGTTTCAGCCTCCCAGAGCAACGGCGACGGCTCCGAGCGTGGTTGTGCGAGATGGCGGAAGAAGATGACGACCTCGAAGCGTGATTCGAGATCGGCGGCTTCAACTGGCTCTGATATCAGTCTAAGAAGTCGAGGTACGTCGACGACAGCCTCTTTGATCTTTTAGAGAACGAGAGAGATGTTAAGATGAGAGAGTAAGAGATAATGGGGATGGGAAGGGGGCTCCCAACGACGAGGCTAGGAGCTGATCACTCTTCTCCTCCTCGCGTAGGTCTTTATATAGGCGTGAATGCTCTCGCTTAGTCCGCCCCCTTCCCTCATGCCCGACGGTTATGGCCTCCTAAAGACTCGGCCACGCCGCAACTGCCGCCCTCCCGAAACGGCCGGATCGGGCGGCGAACGGTTCTTGACCACTTAGTCACAGGCCGTTCTACAATGCCTCACTCATGTGATTCATCTAAAAAATTCAAATCGTCAGGAGTAATAACTGATTATAAATACGAAATGCATTGTACCTCCCAAATTATATGGAACACAAGAGGGGCCCTATTAACAAACACGAATGTAATCAAGTATCTCTTTTATGTTATGAATTGCTTACTGAATTGGTTCCTAAATTGTTTTCAGACACAATATTCATAAAATTCCAACGTGGATCATTTAAGATCTCTGAGGAGACCTTTTTTAATTAAGGATATTCATCCCATTCTGACTCATATACCCCAACAGCTTGTACCAAGTTACTATAAGTCCATGTGTAGCCTAAATATTCTTTTTGTTTAATACCCTTAATGTTTGATTGTCCTTTTTTCCTACCTACAACACCCCACACACAACATTGTACCTATAAGAGAGTTTAAGACTCTGAGGACCTGTTCGGTTTGAGGGGTTTACCCCAAAGGGGAGTTTACCCCCCTTAAAAAAATTAAATAAATCAACTCTCCATTATAAATTCCATCAACAAATAATATATTATACCATCATATCATATAAAAATTATAAAATACTCTATTTCTACTCACTTTTCCAAACTTCGATACAATCACATCACAATAACTACTCATTTTTCAAACTTCAATACAATTATATCACAACAAACCTACTTCCAACCCACCCCTTGTTTAACCATCTACCCAAACACCAAAACACAAAAACGGATTACCCTCTACCAGTTTAACCTGCCTTAACCCGCGTACCAAACGCATCCTGAGGGATATCCACCAAGTTTATGAAAGGGATAATTACACCCATAACCCTGAGTAATTTCGCAATAACATTCATAACCCTACATAATCGCGAATTACATAAGAAACTCTGAAAAATCACTCCGTCTCGCACTCATAACCCTCCGTTAGTTTTATATCTTAACTCAACCATATGAATGAGTTAATCTAACTCATCCTCAATCCAACGATCAGGAAATAAACAAAAAAACTTCACTCCCTTCTCATCTTGCTTCGGATCAGGCAAGCAGTGAGCTGCTTCGTGTAGAGGTAGAAACTCGGATCACCGTGGTGGGGGGGGGGGACTTGGTGTTGCTGGGGTGTGGAATCGAACTGGGGAGTTGATGCAGCGTGACCCCAAATTATGGGGCCACATTTATTTAATTAAATAGTAATCAATTTTATTTACGTTTTTAGCGGTCGTAGTGGTCTAATTAAATAATTGAGATCGCCTGTGATCTCAACGTTTATTTCGTAGACTTTAATTGCAATTTTGAGTCCATTAATTAATTAGAGTCTAATTAGAGTAATTAGAGGTCAATTAGGATCAAATTAGTTGTTAATTTGATTTGATTACTATTTTTGTAAACCCTCTCTCCTATATAAAGAGAGGGTAGCCCATTGTTTTAGTCAGTCCATTATGAATGAAAATTTGAGTTGATCTCATTTTATCCCCTCTCCTTCTCTTTCTCCCTCCACGCGATCTCCGCGGTCTTCTCCTCAACCCCGCGCATTCCGGCGTGTTCTCTTCTCAACCCTTCTCTTCTTCTACCAAAAAGCCACCAAAATATATTATTATTTTATTCGACGCCGCGATTCTCAATCTGCATCAATTGGTATCAGAGCATGGCATTTAGATCGTCCTCACGATCTAACGATCCGCCCCGGCGTCCGCACCAATCCCATCGTTCATCGGAACGAAAACAACGATTCAACAAGGAGGTGACGGGCCTGCTATTTGATTTACAGTCCAAATGTCAAGATCTCCAGTCCAAATGTCGGGATATGATGGCTGATTTCGAGACTCTTATCGCGGCCAAATCAACATCTTCCACTACCGAAGCCGCTGCCCAGATCTGTGACGAAGATCCCGCCGACGAGGAGTGCGAAAACCGCCAATTTTTTGCAATTGAAGCTGCTGTCCAGGAACGTTCAGATCTGAATCCGTCATCGACGGCCGGCCCCATGGCAGTCCTCGCCCCTCCAGCAGCTCCCCTAGCCACCCAGGTACATCCCCTACCCTTCCCGGCCTGCGCGGCCATCAGCCCCACCTGCGTCAACCCCACCCTATCCCCGACACCACCCTTCCGCAGCCTCCCCAAAACCGCGCCACCCGTGAGGTCTCCCTCGGCCCCAGTGACCCCCGCAGCACCCCAATCCCTGCCCCCACTCCTCGCGCCGCCTCGCTGCCCGGCGAGCCTTCCCTTCCCCGCGCGCAACCTCGCCAGCACCCCTCCTTCCTCCACTCCCCCGCGGTACTCTCCCTTCTCCAGCCCCACGATCGCCAAGTCCAACTCCCAGCATCCCCATCGCCAACCTACCGCAGCGCGCCAAGCCCTGACGCGCACCCAGCCATTCCACCCTCGCGTGCTCCCACGAGCGCGGCGCTCGCTCCGCCCGCGCCGCACCACCGCCACCGTGCCGCCTTTGCGGTTCCGAGGACCCCAGCCCCGCGCGCCTATAACGCCGCACGAGCCCCGTGACCTAACAAATCCTCCGAAATTGGGGGAACTCAAATCCCTGAAAGAAGGGGATTCAAGTGGGGAAAATTGCAAAGGCAAATGCCCCAAAATACATATTTGCAGAAAGGTCCAAAGACATAGAATGGGGAGCCAAAATGAAGGGGTACGAAAATTGCACCCCTACCCCTGGTGGCGAAAATTTTTAAAAAGAAGGGCTGAAAACCAGGATTATGGGGACATTCCTTATTCAAAAAGGACTAGGACCTTGGGTTTTTCCTATTTAAGGACCCCATGGCTCCAACTTTTAGACACATCTCCCCTTCTCCTCTCTTTGTGCCATTGCTTCATCATGGATTATTCAAGGGCCATATTCTCCATGCCGCATCAATTCTTTGAGCACAATGGGAAGACGACAACTATCGAGACGACGCCACCGTACGCCCCGCATATGTTTTTCAACCACGGTGGCCACGCCTCTTCTGCTCGCACATGGACTCCACCGTTCGCGCCCCACATGTTCTTCGGGAAGACCCTTGACGCCGCCGAATCATCCTCCAAGCTTGAAGTTCACGCAATTCGTCAGGAGCCGAATTTTTAAAGCGGTGGAGAGTTGATGCAGCGTGACCCCAAATTATGGGGCCACATTTATTTAATTAAATAGTAATCAATTTTATTTACGTTTTTAGCGGTCGTAGTGGTCTAATTAAATAATTGAGATCGCCTGTGATCTCAACGTTTATTTCGTAGACTTTAATTGCAATTTTGAGTCCATTAATTAATTAGAGTCTAATTAGAGTAATTAGAGGTCAATTAGGATCAAATTAGTTGTTAATTTCATTTGATTACTATTTTTGTAAACCCTCTCTCCTATATAAAGAGAGGGTAGCCCATTGTTTTAGTCAGTCCATTATGAATGAAAATTTGAGTTGATCTCATTTTATCCCCTCTCCTTCTCTTTCTCCCTCCACACGATCTCCGCGGTCTTCTCCTCAACCCCGCGCATTCCGGCGTGTTCTCTTCTCAACCCTTCTCTTCTTCTACCAAAAAGCCACCAAAATATATTATTATTTTATTCGACGCCGCGATTCTCAATCTGCATCAGGAGTGCTGCTGCTGGGATGGAGATTCGAGCAAGAGAGAAGTCAACCACGAAGAGCAGCAAGCTTGCCGCTACTACTGAGGTGGGGATTAAACCGGGATTGGGGACTGCGGGAAGAGGACTTGAGCCCGACATAGGGGGGCAGCCCAACTCGGGAAGGGGGCGGCTTTGAGCGCAGGGAACGAGCGAGTGGTGGGGGGGCCTTGAGAGCTCCGCAGGGGCGCTGTGCAGGGGGGTGAGGGGCTCCACCACGGGGTTGGGGCGGGAGGGCTTCGAGCTCCGCCGAGGGTTCCGTCGTGGGGCGGGGGGCCTTTAGAGCTCCGCAGGCAAGGAGCGGGGGGCTCCACCGCGGGGTTGGGGCGGGAGGGTGAGCAGAGCACCAACTCGGGGTGCTCGACCAGGGGAGGAGCAACCCGCGAGGGGGGGGGGGGAGGGGAGGGGGATTGAGCGTAGGGAAGGAGCGAGGGGCGGGGGGGCTTCCGTCGTGATGTGGGGTGGGGGGGCCTTGAGAGCTCCGCAGGGAAGGAGCGGGGGGCACAACTGATGAACGTCAAATTCACCTCTTTAAGAATGAATAATAGTCGTAGTATAGGAGGCGAATTTGGTTCAGTAAAAACCACAATCTTTGAATGTTGTGGAATAATTTTTACTTGGCAAGTCTACCTAGGTCGAACACAAGGACACGGCTACTTAATTTGTTTATCGAATTTCGATTCATGAAACACGAGTGTGAATTAATTTCAATTTCAGATCCACATGATGAATTATGCAAATTAAAATGCAATGCCATGACGTGTGCAATTTTTAGTTGATTTTTTAAGCAATGAAAGTGATGCATGAGTAACTATGCAAAATGTCAAGTATGCTAAATACAAGATTACAAAGATACCCTAAAAGTATGAGCATCATATCAGAGATAGAAATCCTAGTCAATTTAATCCCATCATTAAAAACAACCATCAAATCAAAGCAAGAACAATGATAGCAGGGTTCTCATTTTCACATAAAAAATTCACTTCATTAAAAATAGTGGCAAATGAGAAAATTAAACATGCTAAGATGTAGAGGACAAAACAAGGATCAAAACGACACTAAAATCATGCAATTTGGACCTACGATGCTCAAGTTATGCTAAAAACAATGCAGGGGCATAATTGTAATAAAAATGCAAGAAAATAAAAGGATAAATATTGCGTTTAGGTCCCTGAAGGGACCTAAATGCAAATACCAAAAACCGCCTGGGCCCCTGTGTAAATTGTCCATGCGGAGGGGCTTTTGTAATTTCTGAAACGTTGAAGGGCCTCCCTGTAAAATACCCAGGCACGAACGTGAGGCACATGCCTGGGGACCAATTTGGAATTAGCTGAATGTCCAGGGTCCATCATGCAAAATTCCCAGGCCCTCATGTGTAGGGTACGTGAGGCGCCTAGGCTCGGGAGACTCCTTAGGTTCGGGTGACGTGGACGCTTCTGATGATTCGGTTTGAGGTTCAGGTGATCCGAGCCTGTTGATTCGGTTTGAGGCTCGGGACTGCCACGTGCTATCTTTATGACCGTCCAATCAGTAGGATCGGACAGTCCCTGCTCTTCGTGCTCCATCGAAGGTCACCGGAGGAGGCGGGGCTCCGGCGACCTGCCCTTGGCTCCGCCGCGCTTCGCGAGGCCATCTGATGATCGTGGGAGCTTGCTGGAGGTCCGGTGGAAGTCCTGGAGCTTAGGCGAAGCTCCGTGGCTGATCAGAGGTGGCGCTCGGTGAAGCTTCGCCGGAAGAGAGGAGCCCGAAGTTGCTCCGACGCGAACTTCGACCATTTAAGATCATGCATGTATTAGTCGATAGCCGAAGCACGTGCGCGTGTAGTGCGAGTGAGAGGTGGGTGAGCGAGGGCCGTGGAGACGACGGGAGGCAGTGGCCGGTGGCTTCTTCTCCGTGGAGCAGGAGAAGAGGGGAGTCGGAGTGAGTGAGGGTCTGGAGAAGGGAGAGGTGATCGGCGAGGGTGCTGGTTGTCGGGCGAAGCTAATGCGGAGGTCAGATGAAGGTAACGACGAGTGATAAGGTCGGGAAAAATCAAAGAAAAGAAGGGGAAAGGAGAGACCTTGTCGAAGAGGGGAATCCGGTGGCGGAGAGGCTTGGGCTGAGTCTCAAAGAGCCTTGGGTCGTCGCTCGGCGAGGTCAGCCGGGCCTCGGAGCTCGGAGGAGCCTAATGGCGTCCGCAGCACGGCCATGTGGCCGTGGGTCGACACCAGGCGAGAGCCATCGTCACCTCGACGCCCCGCCTCCTCCACTGTCACCGGAGGGGCAGGGGAGACTGGGCTTAAGCCCAAAATTGGTGGACGATCGGCTATGGAGGCGGAGGAATGCTATTTGTAGGCGGAGGAGGTAGCGTTACAGGTGGTGATGGTGGGGTTTTGTAATGGAGATTTGATGACGAGGAGTGAAGGTGAGGTTAGAGGGGGGTTACGCGGAAATGTCGGAAGTAAGGGCTTTGTTGGGCGACTGTAATAAGGGAGAGACATGGTCGAAGTTGCCTTCCAAAATAGGAAGGGGGAAGCGGGTCGACGATGCGTAACGGCTGGGGGAAGGGGGGTTACGAGGAGGAAGACGAACTCCCAGCCATTGGATCTAGCGATCCGACGGCTAGGATGGGAGCGCGAGCGGGAGGCTGAGATCAGATCGTTAGATCTGATTTGACAGTTAGGATCTAGGTAGTGATGAGCGGTTATGATGGAGAGATAAGGAGGATCCAATGGCCTAGGATTAAGGGATGATGTGGAGCAGCATTAGGCGTAGGATGCGGAGAGGTTTGAATGGTTGAGATGAGGGCGGGAGTGAATGGATGAGATTAAACATGGTGCTAGATCCAAGGGCTGCGAGTAGGCGAGGAGTGTGCGGTGATGATGAGATGGCGGAATTGATCGTACGGTGGAAAGAAATGAGGTGACGTGGAGTCTTGAGGGGTGTAGGATGAGAAGAGGATCGGAGGGCTGAGATTAGGGCGGGGGTTAGCGGCTAAGATCAGATCTCATCAGAGATCTGACGGCTGTCGATGGAGCGATGATGGACGGCGGATATGAGGGCGATCAGGGACAGATCCAATGGCCAAGTGAGGCGTCGGGTGGCGTGGGAAGAGGCGGGCTACGTGGCGGCTCCAGAGAGCGCCACGTGGCCCAATCAGAAAATTCAGAATTGTAAATACAAAGATAAATACCAAAGAATTAGTTAGAGGCAAAACTATAAAAAAGTCAAAACATGAAAGTTTCTCGTCTCGACGAGATCTACAACTTTCATGTTTGTCAAAAAGCCAAAAGAGGTCATTTGTACTGGGGATATTTTTAGGGGGATAAAAACACCTGATTTTTATCTTTGAGTTGTTTTTGTATTTTTTAGTGTTTTTTAAAGGTTAGTGATTTATAGACAATTATTATACCTACTTTTTAGAGGGTTTTGATGATAAAATAAATGCACAAAATAAGGGAAATTAAATGCAAATAATTAAGGGCTAATTATTCACAAAATGATACAGGATAATAATAAAGAATTGAAGGCGGTTTTTATTGGATTAGTTAAGACAGGGGTTTAATTTGCGGCTTTTAGTATGATGAATACGAGATTCATCAACAGCGCAAGGAAGGAGCGAGGGGCAGGGGGCTTCCGCCGTGAGGTGGGGTGGGGGGCCTTGAGAGCTCCGCAGGGAAGGAGGGGGGGGCGTTGTGCAGGGGGGCTCCACCGCGGGGTTGGGGCAGGGGGCTTCGAGCTCCGACGGGGGAAGCTCGGCTGCAGGTGGGCAAGCGGAGCACCAACTCGGGGTGCTCGACCAGAGGGGAGTGGATTGCACGCGGTTGCGATCGAGGAAGCATCGATCGGCAAGGGAGGTCGTCGTCGATCCGAGAGGGGGAGGTGCAGAGGTGGTCGGCCGAATCCAGGAGAGGGGTGAGGGCTATTCGAGTGCGGGGCAGGGAGAATCGATGATGGCATGCTTTGCAAATATAAATCAACATTAGGGGTATTTTTGTCTTTTTCAACGGAAACCGTTAAATATAACGAGTATCCCAAACGAAACATAACATAGGGTCATATCATGTAAGAGTTAAGCATTACTCGGGGTTTCTCATGTAATTCGCAATTATGCAGGGTTATGAATATTATTGCAAAATTACTCAGAATTATGGGTGTAATTATCCCTTTATGAAAAGACAAATCATTTAAACAATCCTCATTCATCTTGTCATGCATTTTGGTTTTCACAAATACGATGCCAATAATTTTGGACGGTGCATCATTTTTCATGATGATATTTCCATCAATGATATCCTCATAGGTTGAGAACTAATCTTTTCAAGGGCCATGTGAACCAAAATCAAAAGGTCAAGTATCCTCCTAATACATCTGATCCATCATGATGAATATGTAACTATCATCCGAATTATCTCCTTCTTGAGTCATTATGGCAACCTTGCCTTCTTCTTCTTCTTTAGATTGTCCCTCTTCCATTGTCATGATTCCTTGCAGTAGGTGTAGGCATCTTTTGGATTGATTGTCTTTGGATTTTTTTTTACTTTCTCTTCCTTCAATACTTCTCAGAGGTACCATAGTTTTCTCACCTGTTGTTACCAATCTAATAGTCGACATGTCTCCATGATTTCTAAAAGGCATAAGATGATGTTCTTGAGTATGGACGACCAAACTTCTTCAAGGATAATATGATAATATATTCTCAGTTGGCTGTGAATGATTGAAGAGATTAGGAGCAAAACTAATAAAATCAAAGCATCATATTTGTCCTCTATATATCTTATATATTTCACATTCTACAAGTGTAACGTCCCAGGCTTAGGTCCTCGGTCCGTTAAAGGAGCATTACTGGCCCTAACAACCTCTTGGGATCGGACCCATACGGATCCGATTAACCACCCCCAAAATGCTTAAGCCGGGTTGTTCGGTAGTAAGCCCCTCACTATTTATCCCACCCGAAATTTTTGTGTTCCACGGTGTGGGACATTTGTTTGGGGTTTTACAACCTCCCCCACTTATATTCGCAACGTCCTCGTTGCGACATGGCACATCACTTCTTCCCAGTGACAGTGGCGGTTGCACGCTCCGGATAGCCATTTCCTCCAATCACTTGTAGGGGCGACTCCACCTCTCGGGTAGCCCTTTCCACTGTCAGAGGGCGTTCGGCTCTGATACCATGGCACTAACAACCTCTTGGGATCGGGCCCATACGGACCCGATTAACCACCCCCAAAATGCTTAAGGGTTGTTCGGTAGTAAGCCCCTCACTATTTATCCCACCCGGAATTTTCGTGTTCCACGGTGTGGGATATTTGTTTGGGGTTTTACAACAAAAAACATGTTTAAGCGAGAGAAGTACCTTCTTACGTACGTAGGTAGAAAAAAACAATATTCAACAACAACTTATTGATCAAAGACTTCTTTATTTACAAATTCTCGGGTCTCAATCATAGACTCGTGATGGTCTTCTCATGGACAACCTCCAAGATGATCTCATCTACTACCATGCATAACATAATATTCTAGTGTTGCATCAACAACTCAATGGGCTCGAGTGGCTTCGAAACATCTTTGTCCAATGGTGCCTAGATTTCCTTTTGCTTGAGAAGGGCATGCATATTGACCTGTCATAGGTCAAAACACGTTCTTGTCGATGAACTTCTCGATATTCAAATTATATGATGTGATCTCTTTCTTTCTTTAGACGAAGCTAAAATCTCCAATACTAGTTTGTTGAGTGTAGGGGTGAGCATTGGGTAGGATCGGCCCGACCCAGCCTGATGCCTGGCCCGATAAAGCCCAACCCAGGCCCGAGCCTGAGCAATAGTCGGGCGGGCTTGGACTTAATTTTCGGCCCAACTCTATTATCAGGCCAGGCTCGGGAAATGATCGGCCCGAGCCCGAAGCCCGTGGGCCAGCCCGAATATAGGCCCGTCGGAGGCCCGACCTGATAAATATTTTTTGTGTATATGTGTTGGAGCCTGGATTCTTAAAATATGAATAGCTTCCTTGTCTTTATTTGTTCTTCCTCCTTTTTCTTTAGCTACAAGATAAAATTTCAAATAATATAAGCATGGAAAAAGAAGAGGTTTTTTCCTTGAACCTCTCTATATTTCAAGGACATGAAGATCACAAGTACTAATTAGTTCTTAATCGAGTCGGCCCGACCCAGGCTCGACCCAGGTATCATCGGGTTGGGCCCGAGCTTGGGCTGGTTTTTCCATATTTATTCGGGCCTAGGCCCGATCCGTGAGTCTACCACGTTAAATAGACTCGGGTTGGGCCAAGGTGAGTCCGGCCCGACCCGACCCGACCCGATGCTCATCCCTAGTTGAGTGCAATCGAAGCAAAACGTAAATCAAACAAATCAATCAAGCAATTATGAAACGACATGCACATAAAGATTCGCTTTTATTTGAGACACATGCTTGGCGATAGCAGTGAGTCGCTCTCGATAAAATTGAAGAATTGCACAGTGTAGGATGATTCATAACTCTCATCATAAAAGGATAGCCTCCCATACAAACACATTCCAAAACAAAAAAAAATCTACATCCAATGTAAATATGACACAAATCCCAAAGCAAACATGATCCAGATTCCAAAGCAAAAAAGATGATTTATGATTCAAGACATCTCAACTACCATCTTCCCCAATTTTCCTACTCTTTTTTGAAACATCCAAAAATATGAAAAGATTAGACTTAGCTCCGTAACCTCTACTTAAGCCTCAACTTAGACCTAAAGGGTCTGATGGTTGGCAATGTGCCCACCTGCCACCCAAAGGATATATTGTGTGGCACAATGCTTATCCACTCGGATACCGGTCACCTTGAATAGGATAGCCGTGGTTGTTTTGTAAAGGGGGAATGGAGAGGACTCCATCACTCTGCAAAAGGGGGTGGAAAGGAAAGGAAATGCCCGATGGAATAAAGACCGGGAATCAAACATACGAAAGGAGACCGCTTTTCCTTCAATTGCATGGAAATTGGCTTTTGGGAAAGCGAGCTCGATCGTGGAATAATGGAACCCAATTCCAAGTCCACATCAACAGAATATATATTGGATGGCAGGACAGTGCAATCCTTCGGAGCTCGACGAAGGAACCCCCACAATTTCCTCCCGTACTTTTGACCTCCTCCACGATCCAATGACGTGGCCATAACCAATAATGTATGCTCTTTTAAATTTTATAAATTCCTGTGGTTCTGCTGGAAAATTTTATAAATTTATACTTAATAATTTTGGCTTATTAATAGGATGCAAATGGAAAGATACGAATATATATATATATATATATATATATATATATATATATATATATTATCGTATTCTTATTTATTTTTTAATGATACGGATGTGGATATGGATATTGGCGGTTATTAAAACTATATTACTATATCTTTAAAAAATGGATATGGATGTAAAACGGATATTGATCACATACAAGTAATGTTAAAAATATTCTGTAGAATCGACTTAAATATATACGAATTGGATGGAAAGCACATTGTATAAAATTACTAGATGTGTTTGTATCATAAAAATTATATAAATATGGTAAAATAAGGTATAGAACTATATTATATGTGATTTAAAATAAATATATGATTATATTTATATACGAAAATGGATATACATATACAGATACGGATGTTTGCAGATATCAGAACGATATCCATATATGTGTCCATTTTAATATGGATATGGATACTGATGTCAAAATATTTATAAATAGATACAGTGGCGGATCGGATACGGATATATCTGTAATCGTATGCATCCTTACTTATGAACCATAGACTTGTGCGAAGAATGACAATGGAAAAAATGAAAATGGTAAGATGGATGTGTGATGAAAAGATCAATTTGGAATGATGTAATCAGATTAAAAGTTGATGTATCTCCGATTGAGGATAAGATGAGAGAAAATCATTTAAGATGGTTTGACCATTTGCAAAGGAAGTGAGCTGATTAAGAGAGGGTGTGGAAAGCTCAAGAAATGTCGGAATGAGACAATCAAAAAGGATCTTAGTTATTTGCATTTAAGCTCGAGAATGATCCAAAATAAATCTGAATGGATTTTGCTGTTGTTGTATAGACTGTCAGAGAATCTATGGAAGTCTTAGTTGGTTCTTGATTATCTAGTATAGTATTATTGATGAGGAAGATTTTTTTTCTACTTTAATATGGTGTTACATTGCTCCACCACAACTTTGCTAAAGGCATACACAAAGAATATAGAAAGGAAACCATAATTACGTAAGAAAGAGAACTTTGGGGTATGCGTGGAAAGGTGATTAAATTATGAGGAACGAACAAAGCAAATTCTTCAAATATTATACTTTCCTGGAGGGAAGGGAGGAGGATGAGCTATTAATATCTTTGGCTGCGATAGAAAGGCTACATTGCATTGCATGGGGCGTGGAGAATTTGAGAGGTCGAATAGATTAATCGTAAAGATAAATAGCAAAGATCTTCGAGTCAATTTAAACCCAACATATAACCATTGGAATTGTATAAATGTTCATCCCAACATGCACATAAAAAAACTTCAAAAAATGAATTTCAATTCATGATTTTATCTCGTGTAGGAAAGATGACGAGGTGATCCGGGAAAATTCTCCAAAGTTGCGAATGGAATCCACACTTCTTTACCGCTCTTTGACCCAGAAATAGCAATAATATCAAATGCGATGCACTCTCACGTACTTAACTTAATGACACATTAACTTAATGATGCAACAACAATTTTTTCATATGATAATGAATAATTTAAATATTAATTCTTACCGATCACTACAATATAATAAGCTTATACTTGTGTTTTTTTAACGTGACACTATATTGTCTGTTGTTAAATAATAATAATGATATTATTTCTTGCGAAATTAACTTTTAACTTGAAATTAACGACAAATGTGATATTTGTTGTTATATCATTTAGTGATGGTCCATATAACACCGGTTATCCGTGGTTATTATTCAAAATTAGAATTAATCATCGCTAATTTTTAGTAACGGATTTAAAAATCGCTTTCTTTTTTCAAAATTAGAACTTAAAAATTAGCGACAATTGATTAAAATTTTCAAAATTAGCATCCAACAAATAATATTGTCATTATGTATTTAACAACAAATGATGGAGTGATATATTTAGAAAAAACATTATTATAGACATATTTTGTTATAGTGGATGTTAAGTATACCACAACAAATGCTATATATTCTTTGTAAACTTATCTTTGCTTCTTTGAATTTGCATTGAAAGTTATATTTATTGCTAATATTCATATAAGAAGGCAGGACGTACTATAACGTCCCGAGACTAGGTTCTCATACTGTTATTGTACTGACCCGGATCCGAGTGATCATCGGAAGCATAATAAAATGACATGCCACGTCAGATCTGAGAATTACTCATGCATATCAAATCCACAATTAGGAGACGATCAAAATTGAAGCAAGCAAAAGGGAAACACTTGAGATACTCCAAATAAAAGAAATTCATTTATTGAGTAGCTCGACATAATTGAAGACAATGTCACATTCCTTAATAGACCTTAGTAACATAAGAGAAATAACCAGAATAGACAACTCGTAATGTTTCTTGGGTACATCTAACCATAAGACAACAAAAAGGAAAACTAGCACTACCAAGATGAAAAGTCCAATCTTCCGTCAACCAATCAACGACTTCAATGCTCTACTCCTCCGAGGAACCTGTGACAGGGCAAACCACAGGAGCGACAAAAAAATGCTCATAATCCAAACAGCTTAGCATGCTTTAAGAAGGATTTTAAAAAAATCGAGAATCACTTGGTACAATTACTAAGAAGGATGATGGAACAATTATACCCATAAACTTATCTGAGTTTTAAACATTATTGACAACGGTACCTTAAAGTGGCATTTATACCCTTAACTCACTCTTATGCTTATGTTGGTCTATTAATATCCATCACTGGCACTAGTGGCTTTCACTTGTACATTGATCATTCAATAAACACATCGTGATGACATCAACACTAAGTCAATAAGCGGACTTTCCACTAGGTTCTACTGAACCTGACACCTCAGGAAGGTGTTGCCTTTAGGCCTCGTTTGTTGTGCAGGAATAGAGGGGAGAATGGAATTGCCATTCGTCTGTCGATTCCATTCATGTGTTTGTTACATCATATTAGTACAGGAATGATGATTACGAAGGAAATCTGATTCCCTCATACATGGGAATCGCCATTCCTAGGGACCCCTTAGGAATTGAAATTCCATTCCTTACAAATGCTAATTAATGTGTTTTTCTTTAATTTTTTAATTAATATATCATTATTACAAATACATGGTTATCGACATGGATATATATTTTCCTTTTTTGGATATTTTTTTAGACACGGACTTGGATATGGTTTTTTGGACATGGATACAAATATATTGATGCAAAATGTCAGACAAGTTACAAATATATGCATATATGGATAATGACATGGATATTGGATTTTTGCGGATACATATATAGATAAGGTTCAATTTTGTTTGGATATGGATACAAATATGATTACAAGATATTCAATCGGACATAAATACATATATCTATATTAAATATATCTATTCTATGGATAAAATATATCGGATAAGATTTTTTCACGGATACGAATACGGATACGAAACATGGATATGTGTTTTTTATTTTTTTTTCCGGATATGGATATGGATAGGGATATGAAATTATTTTTAATATGGATATGAATACAGATGCATTTTTCACTTTATTGGAAGATATGCATACTGATTATATTCTAGCGGATGCATATATGAAAAGGGATATGTATTTTAATTTTTTATGGATACAAATATGGATATGGATCAGGATTTTTTTTACGGAAATGGATATGGACGTAGAAATGGGTTTTTATTTTCTTTGAAGCTATATATATGGGTACAGGTACCATCTTTATTTTTTTAGGATATGGATATAGGTTATATATTAGTGGATACACATACAAACATAGATATGTGTGTTTATTTTTTATGAATATGGATACCCATAACATTTTCAAAGTTTTTAGAATATGGATATGATAATAAATATTCTAGCAGACATGGATATGGATATATTAAATATATCAATTGTATGAATTATATGAAAAATTAAGTTGGAGGATATCGATTATTTTTTCTACTTAAAGAAATATATCAAAAGAAGGTTATTTTCTTTCTATTCTTTTCCTTTCCAAACATAAGAATGGAATGTGTCCCATAACAAATGTTTCAATTCCTAATATGAACCAAACAATGGAATGGAAAAACTTATTCATTTCCATTCCATTGTTAATTGCATTCTTGTCTTGATTCCATTCCAATGTAATTCCTTTCCAACCAAACAAACGGGGCCTTAGGCCATTGATGTCCGTATTGAACCTGGTAATCGGACTCTAGAGGTGGCTCCCACCAAGAGACGTAGCACTTAACTCCACTTACCGTTATTGTGCCATAAATTATGCTAAGATTTCTGATTTAGCAACATTTAATTATTGTAAATTGGTGTTAGCATGCTGACTAATTCCGTTAACTTTCATTTCAACATTTTCTTTACCTAGTATGCATGGTCTATGCACTATATAATTGCAGACACAAGGTAATGTTAAGAATAACAATATACTAATGTGATTCGTAGCCATTGCATGATATATATTTAGAAAGTTGGAAATTTCTATCATGATGTGTATTCATGTTCATGCAAGTTAATAGTATAATAAGGTAACCAATTAGATTGAGGGCAATATATGCAATATTCTAATTGAATTTCGTCTACAAGTACAAGAACGATATATGAGAAAAATACGTCTGTGTGGATTAGTGACGATATGTGAGATGCATGTAATATTTCTATGCTAACGTCTAATTAAGCTTCTTAACTAATTTTCCTTTGTGGCTTAACATACTACATCCCTAAAAGGTTACATAACCGTGATCTTCAACTCACATAAAAAAGAGTTGATATCCTCTTTACTGATTTCTGCAAACACCACCCAAGGTAGATGTGTGTTAATCGAACAAGATCCAACAACCAGTTATTTGTATGATTCAATAGTTCTTATATAAATAAGAATATCGACCAGCCTACAAGTATTAGTGTTGCAAAATAAGAGTGCCTTTCAAGATGATAGTTGAACAAGAGGCCTGAGAATAATAGAGTAACCCCCATCGACAATAAATGATGTGAACGTCGTATTATTCTAGAGATACAGTGCATATTATTTCAAAGAACATAGTAACAACACTGTGATTCGGATGGTCAAATATGAACCTTATAAATATTTGCATCTATTATCAATAATGGTCTAAAAGATATAACTATTCTCAATGTAATGAGGATGTCGAAATCAAAATTGAGTGCTATAGAATGGCCGTAGTGGAATCAAGAAAAGGAGACAAATGGACTACATACATATGGTCCACTAAATCTCACGACGTCGATTTTTCTGTCATCGACCCTTATCTTACTAACCTCCTTACAGTCTAAGACAAAGCTTCCTCTTCTTTTTCCCACGGTCTCACTGGCATCTCCATAGATAGGGTGTTTATGCATGTGTTACTCGAGATTGATGAAGGAGTGGGTGGTTATTTGAAGTATGCACGCAAGAGATAGATTTCGTCCCTCAAGTGAAAATCATTCCAAAAATAGGATGGAGGAAACCCACTCTCTAGTTGGAGTTGGAATGAGTCCCTCTCCAACTTTTCTCTCTTCTTTACCTTTTTATGTACTTTGTCTCTTTTATTAAAAAACCTACTAATAATGAAGTCCTACTTAATATTAGACAATAGTTCAATGGTTGTTACAATCTACCCTACTAAAAAACGAATTTCGTCCCAAAATTATAAGTCTAATGGATTACCAAAAAGTTCGGGATAGTTGGCCCGCATTTCCTCCTCCAGCTCCCAAGTAGCTTCTTCACGCTTCTAGTGTTTCCATAAGATCTTGACCATTGGGATCATCCGACGTCGCAATTGATTTTCCTTGTGATCTATGATCTTGATTGGTTCTTCTACATAAGATAGATCTGTTTGTACTTCAGGAATCTCATACTCGATCACATGCGAGAGATCAGCTACATATTTCCTTAGCATCGAAACATGGAATACATCATTTATATTCTTAAATTGAGGAGGAAGATCGACATGATAAGCAACCTCGCCAATTCTCTTGGTGATCATAAAAGGGCCTACATATCTTGGATTCAGCTTTCTCCTTCTACCAAAGCGAATGACTCCACGCATTAGAGAGACTTTGATAAAGACATGGTCACCCACGTCAAATTTAAGATCGTGTCTTCGACGATCGGCATAGCTTTTCTTTGAGCAGCTAGCAATCTCTTCTTGATAATAACAATTTTCGTTGTAGCATCTAGGATAATTTCTGATCCAAGAACTTTTTCTTTCACCCACATCATCCCAACATAAGGGAGAATGATATGGTCTAGCATATAGAGCTTCGTACGGGGCCACCCGATACTAGAATGAAAAGTGTTATTATAAGAAAATTCAACAAGTGGAAGGTGAAAATCCCAATTTCCAGCAAAATCCAAAGCACACTATCTAAGCACATCGTCCAATGTTTGAATGATTCTTTCTGACTGTCCATCAGGATGAAAAGATGTGCTGAATTTTAGATTCGTACCCAATGCATCATTCAAGTACTTCCAGAATCTGGATGTGAAACGTGCATCCCGATCAGAGACAATGGACACAGGTACACCATGCAACTTCACTATCTCATGGACATATAATTTTGCAAGATTTTCTATAAATTGACCACATCATATAGGTAAAAAATGTGTTGATTTAGTCAATTGGTTCATAAATTACCCAAATGGAATCATATTTGGCAACCTTTGTGGGAGGCAAACCCGCTACAAGATCTATGATAATGTGCTCCCACTTCCACTCCGGTAGGTCCAAAGGCTGTAATTCTCCAAATGGCCTTTGATGCTCAATCTTTACTCACTGACAAACGAGACACCTGGAAATAAACTCTACAATTTCCCGCTTCATATTTTTCCACCAGAAATTTCTTTCCAGTCGACTGCAATCGACAACTCCATAGAAGACTTCTTCGATGCTTCAACCATCTGTGATAATTCTGGATCAATTCTTTGTGCTAACAACACCCTTCTCTATCAATGTTGAGTGAATTTGCAATCCAGCAACAAAAATATCATAGTTTCCATCTATAAAACATTTCCACTGAACAAAATCATCGACGAGCTTCCACTGCAATCTCATACAAGAAAACTTAGCTTCCCATTTCCTGTTGAGCGCATCTGCTACTGTATTATTTTTTCTCAGATGATAGTCTAAGGAAAAATCATAATCTTTTAATAGTTACATTCATCTCCGTTGCTTTATATTTAAGTCCTTCTAAGAGAAAATGTATTTAAGGCTCTTATGATCAGTAAGTACTTGAAATTTCTCTCCATGCAAATAATGCATCCACAACTTCAAGGCAAAAATAATTGCAGCTAGCTCAAGATCATGAGTAGGATAATTTCTCTCATGAATTTTCAATTGTTGAGATGGATAAGCTACGACCTTATCATGTTACATCAGAATAGCACCAAGTCCTTACCCTGAAGCATAAGTATGCACTGTGAAACCTCCAGTACATGAGGGAAGTGTCAAAATTGGAGCTAAAGTCAACATTCCCTTCAATTTTTGGAAGCTCTCTTCACATTGCAGACTCCATATGAATTTAATTTCTTTCCTTATAGTTTCGTGAGAGGTAGAGCTATCTTCGAGAAGTTCCGAATGAAATGCATGTAATAACCAGAAAAGCCCAAAAAGCTACGAACTTCTATAACTATCTTTAGTTGGTTCCCGTTCATAATTGCCTAGACCTTTGATGGATCAAAAGATATCCCATTTTTTGATATCACGTGACCAAGAAACATCACTTTATCAAGTCAAAACTCACATTTTGAGAATTTAGCATAGATCTAGTGATGTCTTAGAGTCTCTAAAACTGTCCTCAAGTGTTCCTCATGCTACTTCTTATCTTTCTAATAGATATGGATGTCATCAACAAAATTTATGACAAACTTATCAAGGAAATCACTGAACACCTTGTTCATGAGGTTCATGAATACAACAGGTGCATTGGTTAATCTGGATGGCATTACTCCAAACTCGTAATGCCCATATCTTGATCTAATAGCAGTTTTTGGAGCATCCTCTGCCTTGACTCTCAGCTGATGATAACCCGATCTTAAATCATTTTTGAAAAGATAGCAGCCTTCTGCAATTTATTGAATAGATCATCTATTCGAGGTAAAGGGTACTTGTTATTGATTGTAATCTAATTCAAATATCAATAATCAATGCATAGTTTAAGTGTCCCATCTTTCTTAACAAGGAGTACATGAGCACCCCATGGGGAGACACTAGGCTGAATAAATTCCTTCTCAAGAAGTTCTTCAAGCTGCTTCTTAAGTTCTGCTAACTCCGTTTGGAGCCATACGATAAGGTGGTTTGGAGATGGGAGATGATCCAGTATGACTTCAATAGTGAAGTCAATCTCTCTATAAGGAGGTAAACCAGGAAGGTCTTTAGGGAAAACATCAGCATACTCTTGAACAATGGGCACATCCTCAATGAAAACATGTTGAGCCTCTATTTTTACCACACTTGCAAGACAAGCCTTACAACCTTTTGACAACATTCGGTATGCTTTTAATAAGGAAACAAACATATGCTTGATAAGTCTCTTAAAACCTTTGATTTGGATCTGAGATTTCCCCGGCCTACATAGTAGGACCTTCTTTTCTCTACAAAGATCGTGTATGTGGTTCTTGTAGAGTCAATCCATTCCTAAAATGACATCATAGTTCGTCGTTTCTTGGAGGACTAGATTTGCAACCAATTGCTTATCCTCAATCTCTATAGGTACCTCGTGCAAGAAATACCCACAGGTACCAATTTCCCCGACAAGTGAATAAACAGATAACATAAATGTCATCTCAGTAGGTTGTAAATCAAGCAATCTTGCAAATCTACTTGATATATACGAATGAGAAGCTCACGGATCATAAAGTACTCTAGCCATGAAACTTCAGACAAGAAGTGTACCTTCTGCAACCTGGTTGGGTTCCCTTGACTGAGCAGTTGTGATCGAGTATACTCGTCCCTTGATCTTCTATTTCGGATCTGCATTCTTTTTCCTATCATCTGTTTGATTTGTCTTTGGGCAATCGTGGATGAAGTGACCCTTCTGATCACATTTCAAACAAGTTTCAATTATCTTATAGCATTTGCCTCGATGGCTTCTCATGCAGTGAGGACAAACAGGAACACCTGGTCTATCGACAGGCCTGACTCTAGCCTCTTCCTTGCCATGGTAACCAATCTTTATCTTCTTATTAGGGCTTTCAAAGGTATCATGATGAACACCGAGGCTTCCACTCCCCTTGTCATGTCTTTTCAACTAAGTTTGGGTCAACTGATGTTCTCCGTCAATAGCTACCGTTGCATATTAGCAAGTGTCTTAGGCATGCTCCCTAAGACATTTGCTCGCAGGACAATCCTTAATCCCATCACATATTTCTTTGCCCTTTCTAATTTAGTCTCGCAAATTCCTTTGTCGTACTTCTCGAGATGATAAAATTGAGCAATGTATGCCTCAAAGCCCAGTTCATTCTGTTGCAAGTCAATGAATTTCTGCCTCTTCTTGATCCTTGATTGCATAGGAATGAAGTGATCTATGAAGTACTTCACAAAATCTTCCCAGGTCACGTCTTGGTCTTCCTTGAAATGCAGTCCTATGCAGGTCTCCCACCAATCCTTTGCTTGATCTCACAGCCTGAACATAGAAAATGCCACCTTCTTCTCATCAGGACAATCCAAAGTGCTAAATGCCAACTCGATCTCTTTAAGCTAATGCTCTACCTTCTTTGGTTATGGTTTCCCACTATAAATGGGTGGGTCATGTTGTAAAAACTTTCGCAATGTAAGACCCTCCACCTTCGCATTCTCATAAAGCTTGCGAATTTTGTTCTCTTTCTTCACATGATGCTTCTCTTTCCATCCAAGCACGTTTTCGTTCTTCCCGCAGGCACTGCCCCATCTCAGACATAAGATGTAGTTGTTGTTGTTGGGGATCCTCAATCCCGCCTTCACCAGGCACAAGGTCACGTCTAGTTGCCATCTAAAATCATGAGAGAAGATTGAGATTCAGATATCGATTTATAAGTACATCGACTAAAATAAGGCATCCTAATTGTACCCAAGAGAACTTTGGCTCCGATACCACTTCTAACGACTGGGATCCGTGTGACCAGCGGAAGCATGACGGTCAAAATTGAAGCAAGCAAAAGGGAAACACTTGAGATACTCCAAATAATTGTAACGTCTCGGGCTTAGGTCCCCGATCTATTATCGAGAAAAACTGACCCTGACGACTGGCTGGGTTTGGGCCCAAATGGGCCCGTTGACAACTACCCAAAATGCTTAAGCCCCAGTTGTCAAGTAGTAATCCCCATCGATAATAAATGATGTGAACGTCGTATTATTCCAGAGATACAATGCATATTATTTCAAAGAACACAGTAACAACAATGTGATTCAAGATCCATAAATACAAATTAAACGTTAGGGTTAACAGTGATTCGGATGGTCAAATATGAACCTCATAAATATTTGCATCTATTATCAATAATGACCTAAAAGACTCTATTCTCAACGTGATGAGGACGACGAGATCAAAATTGAGTGTTACAGAATGGTCGTAGCCGAATCAAGAAAAGGAGACAAACAAACTACATACCTATGGTACACTAATCTCACGACGTTGATTTTTCCGTTGTCCACCCTTATCTTACGAACCTCCTTGCAGTCCAAGACAAAGCTTCCTCTTCTTTTTCTCACGGTCTCACTGGCATCTCCATCGATAGGATGCTGTGTTACTCGAGATTGACAAAGGAGTGTGTGGTTATTTGAAGTATGCACTCAAGAGATAGAATTCATCTTTTGAGTGATTACCATTCCAAAATAGGATGGAGAAACCCACTCTCAACATTGATAGTTAGAGTTGGAATGAGTCCCTCTCTAACTTCTCTCTCATTTACCTTTTTATGTATTTTATCTCTTTTATTAAAAAAAACCACCTAATAATGATGTCTTATTTAATCTTAGATAATAGCTCAATGGTTGTTACAGTTATTGAGGAAAATTGACCATGAAAACTTGTTCGGATTTGGGTTCAATTGTACCCGTTGACAACCAATCAAAATATTTAAGCACATGTTGTCAATTAATAATTAATCTCCTACTCTTATAACATACTTGCACACTTCGTGAGTTTCCGATATGGAACTATACTGTAGTGTTGTAATCTCCCACACTTATATTCGCAACATCCTCGTTGAACATGAGATATCACTTATTTATAGTAACAGTGACAGTTGCATTCTTCGGGTAGCATTTTCCTCCTATCTATTTGTAAGGTGGCTCCAACTCTCATAAAGCCTTTTTAGTATTATCAGATGGAAATTGCTCTCATACCATTTGTAACATGTAGAGCTTAGGTCTACAGATTGTTGTCGAGAATAACTAGCTCCGGCAACTTGGCATTGAGCTCAAATAGAATCGTTTATAAACACCCAAAATACTCACATTTCGTGAGTATTTGTTGTTACTATTCATATAAGAGGATGGGGAATATAACAACCACTTACGCTCCTTCACCAGGAGCAGATCAATGGGTAATGGAGGTGATGATCACAAAAGTTTCCTACGATTCAGCAACATGCTCCCCGTTCCTTCATATAATGACTATTATTAATTGATTTTTTGTTAGAATATTTATTAATGTCGTTAATTTAGTAATGACTATGAAGTTTCTAAAAAAAGTCCAGCAATAGCCATTACTATCTAATTTGTTACTTGTAATATAATGATAATTATGGTATTCATGGTAAATTCATTGTTCATTACCACAATGGGTTATAATGTAACTCTTCTTAAACCTGCCACTATATTTTCGGTTGTCAAATATATAATGAAAATATTATTTATTATGAAGTTATGTTTTATACTTGGGATGGATGGCGTATTTTTTATTTATTAGCAACGGTGCATAAATATTGCAAAATGCTTATTCGTTGTTATTTTTCAAAAATTTTGCTAATCATGTTTTTACTTCAAAATTTAGCTTCATTAGTGACTTGAAATTTTGAAAATTAACAATACATAACCACGGTTATAAGGTGATGAATACCCATTCATCACTCTTTATTCTTATATTTTACCTACAAAAACCTTTGCAAATACGTGTATATCTATGTAAATACAAATAATAATCAAATTGCATGAATTGTTTAAAATTAAATAATTAGCATGTTTTTGTGCATAAATAAAAGAATAAAGAGACAAAAAAAGAGGAGATATTTAGAATAAATATTGAGCAACCTAATCCCAAGGGAGGGCTCAGCATGGGCCTGACCGCATAAAAGCCAAAGAAGAGGGAGATAAGGAAGCTCATGTGTGTAAACATGCCTGTAAATAAAATAATAATATTTTCCTCTAAAAATAAAATAGAATGGGTTTGTATGTATTTGTATATATTTGTAAATACAAAATTAAAATAAAAATGAGAAAACTAAAAAGAAAATAAAAATCCCCTTCCTTGTATATATCCACCATGTATATAAGACCACATAGATATTTATTTAGCCCTATAAATAAACAAATTAAAATTCCATTAAAATTGCATATATTCTATGCTTCATGGTGTAAATAAATAAAATACAAACCATAAAAACAAAAATAAAACAAAAATAAAAATAAATAAAAATCAAAATCAAAAGCCACATTGTATATATACCATACATGTATATAAATAAAAGTATTTATTTAACCCTTGTAAATAATTAATAAAAACAAAATAAAAATACCATATTATTCCAAATTTTATCTTATAAATAAATAAAATATAAAATTGGAATAATTTATATAAAAATAAAGATTTAAAAATCGAAAAATCAAAAATTCAAAATTGTATATATACCTATATATAATACTATATTGTAAATACCTAAATTATATTTTAGAAAAATAAATAAAAATCACAAAAAATAGTTTAAAATAAAAGGAATATTTTTCATGTTTTGACTTTTGTGAGATTCGACCATTTATTATTTTAAAATAAGTTTTTAATTATTTATGACGTGGCAGCACCTGACTGGTCCACGGGGAAAGTTGATCCCCGGTCAACTCCCCCCCTTGGATCACGTCTTTCTCGGATCCGATTTTTGACCCGATATCTCCAAATATTTCCGAATCGATCTGAACTCTATCCACTCAAACCCAGGGCTCCGATTGCCAAGGAATGATCCATGATCCTCGCGTCCACCTCCTTTTAGGGATCCGCTCCTTGGAATGCTCACCCGATCCACATCTTATCGGACCCATCATTGTATATAGCATCGCCTCCGACAGCCATTTCACGCATCTCTGGTCCTCCCCCTCGACGCCAAGGAACTCCTCCGGCTTGCCTGAGTGACAGCGGTGCTCTACGGAGTGGAAGTGAGGCTCGAGGCATCGGAAAGCCTCTGATCCGGCAGCCTTCACCGACGTGCGCCGTCGCGAGCGCGCCCAGCCTCAGGACCCGATGCCCCCTTACAGGCAATGACCCCGGAGCCCCCCCGAGCTCTAGCCTAGTCGACTACATCCACCAGGTAACTTCATTAGGCCGTAGGTTAGCGTAGATTTCGATTTTTCATTTTAGGTTCCTGTAGCTCCGCCGCTCTCGCTCGTCGTCTCCGTCCAACCATTTGCCCATCCGACCACGCCACCACCTTTACGAGCCTTCTCCTTACCTTCTCCACCTACCCATCCCCCCTGACTCGCCCCGGAGCAGGAACCCGGTCCTCCTCCTCCGTCGCTCGCAGGAGGACCTCCACACCGACGCATCTCCTATCCATTTCGCACTTTGACGGGTCGAGGCAGTTTGCCCTCGACCCATCTTTCTTCCTGTGCAGGTCAGATCGTCCGGAGGGCCTCATCTGGAGGCCAACAGCTCAGGCACAGGTGCTCCAGGTCTGCACCTTCGCGGGAGCTCTCCAGAGCTCCCCGCCATCATCGGAGCAGTTCATCCGCTGCGGGACTTCACGGCGGAGCCAATCCGCATCTCAGAAGCAGCAGAGGAGGTCCATCGTGCGTACATCGGGCCGGCGAGCAACTGTTCTTCCTGCACCCTCAGCTACCGTCCGATTAGCCCTCCAGCTCCAGATGTGATCTCACCCGTCAATTTGAGGAGCCAACCAGCCGTCCGATCCATTGGAGGCTTGATCAGGTCCACACGATCAGACGAAGAGACACCCACTGCTCCAGACCGTTCGATCTACACGTGTCTTCTTCAGCGTCGTTGATCCAGCAAGGTTTTAGCCACTGCCTTCCACTGTCAGATCCGATACGTGGCAGACCCTCAGCCGCCCGATCCGAGGGGGAGTTCCCTTTGTTGTGCGTTGCGCATCCTCCACCGACTGATCAAACACGTGGTGCGCATCTAGATCCTCGGATAATAAAGGGTAATTTACCCGTAGGCCCTTTTTCCTTTTTGTCTTTATTATTCAGCCATGTAAATAGTTTAGACAGTTCAGTTTGTTTTGGTTAATTTGCATTGAGAACCTGGTAGTTTACTTTATTTGCAATTTAGTCCCTGTTTGTGGTGACCACGTGCATCGACACGTGCTTTAGTGGGCTTTTTGCAATATAATCTCTGTAGTTCCTGCACGTTATGTTTTGAATGATTTAAAATAGGAATTGCATTTTAGTCCTTCCACACCTGGTCCACGAGTGCGGTGCTTGTTTTCTTGGACTTTTTGTACTTTCAGCCCTGAGGTTTTCTGACTTGTTACTTTTTGGCCCTTCAGAGATATTTTTATTACGATCAGGTCCTCATTACTGTGGGCTCTTGATTGTTTTAAAAAAATATCAAATCTACTCAAAATCAAGTGAAAATTTGATACGTGGCTCCTTCCACTGTGTTGAATTTTTACAAAATTTTGGAAAATTTTTGGAGCCCATTTACTATTTTTAAAAATTCAAAAACAGTCATTTTTCTTACTGTCCAGTTTTAAAAATCACAAAAAAAATATTAAAACTGATTTAAAAATTACAAAAAATTATATATTGTTTGTCTTGCTGTGTTTGATTTTCTGACCAATTTTGGTCATTTTTGGACTTATAAAAACTATAAAAATTACAAAACCTCTAAAAACCCATAAAAATTCTAATAATTAAAAGAAAAATCCAAAAACAGTAAACTCAGTGCCTAAATTTTCCTTGTATTTCACACTTTATAGGAAAGTTACCTCCAGGATTAGATAGGGTCATTATCTATTTTATTTTGGCCCTCCAAGTCTGATTGGACAGCAGCACTCTTTTCTCTTCTTGTTTTATTTTTATAAAATTCCATAAAAAGCAGAAAAACCCCAAAAATTGACCAAAAACGGTAAAAAATATAAAAAGCACAAAAACATTTTTGTTTGAATTTTGGGGTGAATTTTGAGTAGTTAAATAATTGTGTGAAGTTGCTTGTTCCCTTGTTTTCCCTATTTTCCTTATTATCTAAAAATCCAAAAAAAATGTAAAAATATTAAAAATACACCAAAAATAATTTTCTCTTGTGTAGTTTCACTTTCGACTACTTCGTAGGCTGCTAGGCCATCACGTGCTCCCTGAATCCGACCATGGTCGCTATACCAGGCTAATCTAATAGCAAGATCGCTATCTTGAGTTTTATCGTGTTTTGATCTCTCTTTGGTGGTCGAATAATTTTTCTTGATTGAGCACCCAAGTGACTGAGGTCGCAACGACCTTAGCTCTACCTTTACCTTAGCTGCTCGGCTTTTGTGCTCATCAGAATGGCGCCGTTACCGAGGAGCACGGTTTAGTAGTCACATTTGATTTTTCCGCGGCTTTCTTTTTCGCGGTTTTCTGTATAGATTTTTGTATATATCTTTCTGACTTGTTTATATAATAATCTGGTCCGATCACACTCTCTGTTTGTTATCTTGCGAGGGCCCGAGGATCGAGGCGGCTTTCTTCGGAAGCCGAGCAACCGCGGGAGTCGGAGGCGGCTCTCTTCTCTATAGAGCCGCAGGAGGACGCGAGGAGCGAGCAGGAGCGCGGGAGCCGCGGAATAGCTGCGGGGATTAGCCGTATATTAGGGTTAGATTAGATTTACTTTTCAGCATTTATTTGAACTATTGTAATAATACAGGGACAGCAGGACACTTAGCTTTTTTAGACTCTCGGGGTCTGTTTCGCCGAGCACCGGTGTGCTCGGGGGACCCCTCGGTTTTACGCGATTTTTTGCGGTTTTGTTTTCTCTTCTGCCTTTTCCGGTTTCTCACAAATTTTCGAGCCCCTAGCCGTAGGATTTTCTGCTTGATTGTGACGTAACTCATAGGATCCAAACACCGTGATATATTTTGCCTGTTCCTATAGTTCGGTAATTGGACCTATAATAAAAAAATTAATAAAATAGTTGATTCACTACCTTCGAGCCTACGCACCGTGAGCCCACCCCGTCAAGCGCTACTCCTGAACTCGACCTGTCGAGAAGAGGAGGGTGGGTCTAGACCGGACTCTCTCGATTGGAGGATGGTGGTCAGCTAGTTGTTCTTTCGAGTAGCACTGTTGTTTAGGGACTCGGTTTTCCGCCTGCACCATTTAGGTAGTTTATTTTCTGTCTTTCAATTCTGCGCGGATCATTTTGCATGTAGACTGCTGGAGTCAGGTACGCATTTCTTACTCTACATACATCATTGATTTCATCGCGCATCGGCTTTTTCGTCTTCTCCCCCCCCCCCCCCCCCCGATTTTTGGACATAATAATCAGGAGAACCGAAAAATTCGTTTGGCGATTTTCTTATTATTGAAAAATACCTGAAAAGAAAAACAATAAAATCGGGACTGCTAATTACACTTGACTTAAAAGACATCTCATTAAAAATCTGTCTTGGGGAGAGTAACCCCCTCCTTATTTGGTTTGGATGAGCGAGAGAGTGACACGTACCTTAGGCTAGAACCATATCCAATTTTTCTTGACTGATTACTGGCTTTTTGTACGGGACAGTCGGTTGAGAAAAATTTGGATTCCTATTCAGCTCACGTAATCGCTCTAAAAGACTGAATGATCACCTAAAATAAAATTGACAAGATAATTGACCGATCCCTTTCGGTCTTTAGCTCGCGTGCGTAGGTGAATCGGGGGTTATGTTTTCTCATCTTGTGTGATTCCAGATCCCTTCTGCTTTCCCCCATCTTCTTCTCTTCTTCTGTCTACCACCCACCCTCCCTTCAGTCTTCTTCTTCTTCACCCCTGGATGATGGATCCCTCTCACCTCGAGCTGACTCTTGCGGCTTTTTCTTTACCATCTGACCATCAGTCCAGTCCACCTTCTAGGGAGATCGGATCTCTGACCAACCTCCCGCTCCCTCCCTCCCTCCCATCCCATTCATTACTCTGGGCATGCTGCGCTTGAGGTTCGAGGATACCAGACAGAGCAGATGCGAGACCCGGACGATGCCATTGCTGAGTTGAGCGTGCACTCCGTCAGTGATCAGAGAGAGCAGTGGAGATCATCATATAGATCTATCCCAGATCGATGGAGGAGCAGAGATCACAAGGATCTCAGTCAGTTTCTACATTACGTCCATTCGTCTTGGATTTGGATTACATTCAGCGACTGCCGACATTTTCAGGGTAGGCGCACGAGGAGCCTTATCTTCACCTGTCCGCATTCGAGGAGTTTTGCAGAGCACAAAGATATTCAGATATCACTGCAGAGGAGCTGATGAGGAGGACTTTCCCATTTACACTTCACGAGAGAGCCATGAGATGGCACAGACGATTGAGGAGGACATTCGACACGTGGGGAGAGCTACACCGAGAGTTCTTACAGAGATACTTCCCCCCACGTAGAGCAGAGTTTATGCGGTCTTTGATCACCGAGTTTTCAGTTGACCCCCAAGAGCCACTACATGAGGCATGGCCGAGGTTTCTTGACCTCTTGAGGAGATTTCCAGACCACGGACTTCCACTGACAGACTTGATAGAAATCTCCATGCGGGGGATGACAGCAGAGCAGATAGCACTGGTGATTACCACATGTGGCGGTTCACACCGCAGTTCCGACATTCACTTACTGGATACCATCTCGCGATTACTTTCACAGAGACCCTCTCCACAAGATGACATAGTCGGGATAACACATGAGGACGTTACGGTACAAGTGTGGTGTGTCACATTACATGATGAGACAGCTTCTACACACCAACCAGAGGACTTAGAGCATGCAGCACCACAGAGTACAGAGGAAATGACTGCGATAGCAAAGGTTCGGACCCAGAGTTTACTCGAGTTCTCATTGGTCCTCCAGCTAGAGTTCAAGTCAGCCCCAGAGTTTTCAGTCGATGAGTCTTGGATATCAGATCTTCTGATACTTGATGACACGCCTGATCACTCGGATAAAAGGTCGTCAAGGGTCGTTGCGACCCAAGTAACCAAGCGGGGTCGATCAAGAAAAATAGACCACCAAATCGGATAAAAATCGATGAAACACAAGTAGCGGTCTCGCTATTACATTAACCTGGTATAGCGACCAGGGTCGAACACAAGGAGCACGTAATGGCCTTGCGACCTACGAAGTAGTCTAAAAAAGAATAAAAGGATATCAAAATGTTTTTGGTGGATTTTTAATTTTTATAAATTTTTTTTTGGATTTTTGATTAATAAGGAAAATAAGGAAAGCAAGTAAACAAGCTTATTCAAGCAATTATTAAAGCACTCAAAAATAACTCAAAAATTCAAATAAAAATGTTTTTATGTATTTATGTTTTTTTACTATTTTTGGGTAATTTTTGCTATTTTTCTGATTTTTATTGAATTTTCTAAAAATAAAACAAGACAAGAAAACAAGCATAATGTCCAGCCAAGCTTGGGGGACTTAGATAAAATATCTAAAAATGCCTAAAAATCCTGGAGGTAATTTTCCTGTAAAGAAGAAAATTCAAGGAAAATTCAGCCACCAGAGTTATTGTTATTGGATTTTAAATTAATTATTAGAATTTTTATAGGTTTTTAGGTGTTTTTCAATTGTTATGGGTTTTATGTAATGAAAAATGACCAAAATTGGTCAAAAAATCAATCTAGGCAAAACACACAGTAGCTAATTTTTTGTAATTTTTAGATGAGTTTTAATATTTTTTTGTGATTTTTAAAGTTAGACAGTAAAGAAAAAGCGTGTTTTTGGATTTTTAAAATAGCAAATAAAAGCAAAAATGTCTCCAAAAATTCTAAAAAATTTTACAACATGGCAGGAGCCATGTATCCAATTTTCATTGAATTTGGAGTGAGTTTGATATTTTATTCAAAATCAAAACCTAGGTATAGTGCATAGGGACCTGTACATAAATACCAGAAGTTCCAGGGGGTCCGATGTAAAAATCCCAAGAAGTCACGCGCGCGGCGCGTGTCTGGGGCACACAGGGACCTATTTGCAAAGAAAATAAGGTATCTGGACTAAATAATAACAAGTATTAAAAACCTAGGGACCTTAGTGTAATTTACCCACTAATAAACGCACATGCTCTAAAAAAATCACACACAGGGGCATATATGCAATTAATCAAAATATTTCATTCATTCAACAACAACCCAGAACTACAAGGCTCATTATGCAAATATCCCAGATAAACACGTGTCGATGCACGTGACACACTACAGGCAGGGGTATATATGCAAATAGCAGAAAAGACAAGGTCCAAAATACAATTTACCTAACGCAAATAAAATACTAAAAATATTTACAGGACTAAAACTAAACTACTCTAAAGCTAAGGGCCTAAGGGAATATTTACCCTTTAATAAGTAGGCCGTCGGATGGGCGCCACGTGTGCTGATCGACGGTTGAGAAAGGGGTGGCGCCCAACGCTGAGTCTTCATTGTTGATCGAACGGCCAGGGCGTCGCCACGTGCGAGATCGAACGGACGTGAGGTGCTGTGGCTAAACCTCGGCGATCGAACGGTCCGGATCGCTCCTCGAAAGATCTAACGCTGCTGGTGGCTCCTCAGATGAACGGCTGGGATGCAAACTGGAGCTGGAGGTGCATCGGACGGTAGCTGGAGGTCGAGGAAGAACTGATGGCCGGCGACCTTCGCCGGACCAATGCACGCGCGGTGGACCTCCCCTGCTGCTCCTGAAGTGCGGAAGGGCTCCGCCGTGAAGTCCCGCAGCTAATGATGGGCTCCGATGAAGGCGGGGAGCTCTGGGAAGCTCCAGCGGCGATGAAGACCTGGAGCTCTTGTGCCTGAGCTGCTGGCCTCCAGATGAGGCTCTACTGATGATGAGACCTGCACAGAAAGAAAAATGGGTCGAGGGCAAACTGCCTCGACCCGTCAAAGCGCGAGAACAGTGAAGGGTGCATCGAGATGGAGGTGAAGGATATGGTTAGATCCTCAAGCGCATCACGGAAGCGTGAGCGTCGCATCGAATACGACGAAGAACGACTAGTCGCACTAGTTGTTCTATGCAGCGGAAATTAAAAAAATTTTCTTGCGACGAAACCACATGATCCAAGAACACTTCTCGGATCGTTTCGTCTAAACCACAAACAAGCATTAGGTTTACCTCTTGAAGCGTGGTTGCGATCGAGTCTCTAAACAAAGAGACCTCCTGTCTCAAGTCCGATCCGACGGAGGAGACGCTTGCGAGCGCGGGGATGAACCACGTGCTTCTCGCAATCCATGTTGATGATCCAAGCGGCGGATCTCCTGATCTCGACACACGAGATCCGATGTCTTCTTCACGAGCGGGGCGCACCGAAGGAGACGGAGATCCACGAGCAAACCATCGGGCAGCATAACGACGATGCCGCGGCGATGGAGAACCTCTCTAGGGCATCCATGGTGGACGGCCACATGAGAGAGATGGAGAGAGGACGTGTAGAGAGAATGTGAGAGAGAGAGAGAGATTTGTTGCCACAACTTATGTGTCTAGAAGAGCAATGGGGTGCTTCTTCTTTTATAGGGTTTTGGGATCCATGGATCTCAATCCATGTGTCAACACAAATCCAATGGTCCACATCAATTTGTGTTTCTTTCAATGGTCATGATTTGTTGCTAAAAACACAACAACAATTAATTTAATTTAAATTAAATATATGTTGATAAATCAACACAATTTAATTACAAAATTAAATCATCAATACATGGAGATAATGAAAGGAGAGAAAGCCTCCTTCCATGTGGAGAGGGGGGACGGCCTCCCTTTCCTAATGGGAGTGGTGGCCGTCCACCCTCCTCCATTAGGAAGGTGGCTATTTCACCTTTTATGTAATCTCCATTATTTGCAACAACTTTTGTTGCAAATTATTTCACAAAAAATAAATCCAATTTATTTTGTGAACATTGCAATCATGCCATTGAAAAATTGTGAATCACATTCACAACCCAAAACAAAATGTAAATTACATTTTCAATTTGATGTCCAATGTGAATCCAATTCACATTAACATTTAATTAACAAATGTAAATTACAAATAGCTCTCTCTTATATATTATAAATCACATTTATAATATATATGACTAATATGGATATTGATATCCACATTATTCATATCCATGATAATTAAATCATATTTAATCATCTTGGATCTCTATTCTCTTGTGTCCAAATAATATGAATCATATTCACATTATTTACTTCTTTGATAATTAAATCTCATTTAATTATCTAAGATAACTCTCTTTATAATATGAATCAAATTCATATTACTCATGATAATTAAATCACATTTAATTATCCATTTTCTCAATGCTCGGATACATATATCAACAATAGAATTATCCATGAACTCCTTCAAGGATAATGCGCTTTCTCCGCAGATACTTGGAGATAAGGACAGGGCAATTGTATTGTTCCACGTATAGTGACATGGATATTGAGATCGTATCTCAAATCCAGATCGCGGGCCTCCCATAGATGCTTGATTAAATCAAGACCGTAAATCTAATCTTCTCATTGTATCTGAATCACATTCAGATCAATGTCCAACACTTGGACCAAGATCAGATCACTTCTCTACTGAGAGGAGTCACTAAAATCCAGACCCGTTTCATCACTCCCTAGGAATGGAAGCGTCATGGTTATACAATCGTTTATGATCACATCACCCTCAGGTATTCCTAATACCTGTACATCCTGCATACTGGAAGACTCAGACTAAACCCGAAGTATTCGATCAACTTTATACTGTCTACTTCATGGTTTTATCAGTAAGTTTCTCATTCGATCATTGGGAGTCGGTATTGATCATATACTTTCCAAAAGCATATATCATACCTAGGTCTTGATCATATACTTTCCAAAAGTATATATCAAACCTACAAATTCAGTCAAGCTTTCAAAGCGAGACGACCGTGCGCACGGAATTTGATTCTTCCCAATATCTCATGAGTGAGCTCATGTCTTCCGGTTCAGTAACTGAACCTGTATGATCCCTTTGAGAGATCGTATTACTCATATGCCCTTATATGCACACCAGCGCGCCGGTGTATAGACCTTGATTAGGTCATCAACCTATTGGTCTGCCAAATGTACATACTTAGACATATAGCAACACATCTGTCTCCGGTCAGAGGATGCGAGCCTATATCATGACAGCATACGATATAGGACTTTGGTTATCTCGATCTCGTTAAGTCAACTCTTTTTGACCTAACTAATCTGACACCTCCGAATCTCTATTCCTATGCAGAGGACCTGCATCAAGAGGTCGGTCAGATATCAGCCTTCAGAGATAAGGATTGCCATCTCCTACTCAGGCTGGAGATCATCTCTTAACAATCATTTGACGGTGCTTGATGAGTCCTCAATCTAACTCTTTAGATATTCATCCAAGCACCAGCCTCTATGATTCAATAGTTGAATCAACAGCTGTATGATCATCAAGATGGCCATGGTACATAACCCTAATTGTACTAAGGGACCTATTATGCAAATTATGTATTCTTCATTTCAGATTAAGGAGTGAATTGCAATAACATTTATTGCATAATGGCTCGCCGTGGGCTCGCATTTCCAACAATCTCCCACTAGCCCAAAGAGCCATTAATGGGCTAATCATTTAAACCCGCACTCATGTGACAATCATAGGCTATTAAGAAAATAGCTAGGTAAGCTGATCAGTCACTCTGTTCCCGCGAGACTACGCCAAGTCCTTTTACGGCACTTGCATATCTCCAGTAACAGTGCTCGCATCCAATGCGAAGGTTGCATCTTATGTAACCAATACTCAATTTTGTCATAGTGTCCTTGACACTTTAACTCGATTAATTATTATAACCAGTATTCCCATAATCCTTATTAAAATACCTTCATTCCCGGAGATCTCTATCTCCTAAGGTATCCAAAGTTAAGACCTTTTAGATCTCTATCTACAAAGTCTTAAGCTTTTTGAAGATAGGACTTTGAGATCATTATCTCAAAATTCTTGTCCTTTATGAAGATATAGTTATTACTGCAATCAAGTGTTTTCTCTACATAGTAGGACTAGTAACACTTTACTACTCCCACTGCATGGCAGATATCTGGCTTTTGTACACATCTAGTATACACTCAGCTTCTCATAACTAATGCACAAGTGCAAATAGTTGTAGCATTTACCCTGAGAGATATTCGATGATCTGCCTGATATGCTTGTATTTCATTCATCGAATATCAGTCTTCTTAGAGAGTCTCCTGATCTTGATTGCACATATCTTCTTGAGACACTGATGACGTGGAGGATTCTATTACTAATCCATCCTTCTCCACGTTTGATTTCTTCGGCTCCACACTTTCACTCCACTCTGACCCAGAGCCGACGATTTCTTTTGTACTACCGGATCCCAATCACTTACTTCCACATCATTGGCCGGTAGCAGACACCCGCTTGATTGCATACCTGGGTGTCTTACTTTACACTGTTATTTTCGTCATTGTTCTCACACCGAGACTGCGGCGACAGTACGGCATTCGCCTTACCGATGCCGTCCTGAACCTTGATACTGTGTTATCCTAGCCTTTACGCCCAGCTAGGGACGTAAAATCTAGCGCTTGTTGAGAGGCACCTCAACATTGTACTCTTTTATAGATACGTGTTTCGTCTTAGTTTGATCTTTCTTTCTTCCGTTCTTGTTTTCACCCAGGTCACGCTTAGGAGTATCTTTGCTATACGTAGGATACTCCTCATCCTAAGTATAGGGGGTGGAAACATTGGATTATTCGTTCGTTCTGTTTCATCACTTCTGTTGTGTTGCCTATACTTAAGGTTCTTCACCTTAAGTATAGGGGGAGTGATGCCCCTCCATCTTTTATATATATCTTTTCTTCGTGTCTTGCTACCCCTGTTTTTGTTGCCTATACTTAGGGATATTTTACCCTAAGTATAGGGGGGTAGATCCTGTACATTCTCCACTCGGTTTCCCCTTTGTATACAGCCTGTTATACTTAGGATTACTTGATCCTAAGTATAGGGGGAAAAGCTGAGATCTTCTTGATTTCTATTCATTCATTCATCGTTGTATATAGCCTTCCTTTTCACTTCCCTATACTAAGTGATGACATGCCTGACCACTCGGGTATAAGGTACAAAAATAGGGTCGTTGCGACCCAAGCGATCAGGCTAAGTCAATCAAGAAAAATGAATGAACCACTCGAAACACGTAAAATCAATCAAGCACAAAAAAGAGCGGTCCTGCTAGAGGATTAACCTGGTATAGCGACCATGGTCGAACACAAGGAGCACGGGTTGGCCAAGGGGCCTACGATGTAGTCAGAAATCCGAGAGAATACTTTTTAGTGGTTTTTATTTGTTTTTACAAATTTTTTTTAGGATTTTTGGAATATAAAGAAAACAGGAAAAGCACACAGACAATTAACTTCAACTATTTATTTAAAGCATCAAAAATCAAGCAAAAATTCAGACAAAAATATTTTTATGTGTTTTATATTTTTTTATGTTTTTGGTAAATTTTTGAGATTTTTCTGATATTCATTATAATTGCTAAAAATCAAACAGTAAGAAAAAGGGGAGGTACTGTCTAGCCAGGCCCAAAACCCAAAGATCAAATATCTCAGGATCTCAGAGGGACCTGGAGGTAATTTTCCTGTATACTCGAGAAAACAAGGAAAATTGGGGCACCAAAATTATTGTTTTTGGGTTTTTGGTGTATTTACTAGAATTTGTATGAGTTTTTGAGTGTTTTTAAGTTTTTAGTGTTTTTTAAGCCAGTGAAAAATAGCCAAAATTGGCTAGAAAATCAAGGAACACAAAATAAAACAGTAACTAATTTTTATGGAATTTTTAAAAGGGTTTTGATATTTTTTGGGGTTTTTGACTCTAAACAGTAGCAAAAATAGGGGTTTTTGAATTTTTAAAAATAGCAAATGAAATCAAAAATGTCCTCAAAAATTCACAAAAATTCTACACCATGGCAGGAGCCATGTGTCAAATTTTCATCGAATTTGGAGGTGATTTGATATTTTATTCAAAAATAAAGGAGGGGCACTGTGCACAGGGACCAAAGTGCAAATACCCAAAGTTCTGGGGGTCTGGTGCAAAATACCCAGCAAAACACGTGCCAAGCACGTGCCTGGGGCACTCAGGGACCCAAATGTAAGAAAAATAAGTTCCGAGGACTTATTGGTAACAAGTACCAAAAGTCCAGGGGCTTATCTGCAAATATCCCAAAAAATATCGCACATGGGAATTAAATCACGCACAGGGGCATAAATGCAAATAAAGAAAACTTTTCATTCAATCCAAAGCAACCAGAACTACAGGAATAATGTTGCAAATACACCAAATATACACGTGACGAAGCACGTGTCCCCAACCGACAGGGGTATAAATGCAAATAAACTAAAGCGCAGGGTCCAAAATGCAAATATCCCAACGTAAATAAAAGACCTAAATTATTTACAGGACTGACACGTAAAGCAGAAACTACGAGGGGGCCTAAGGTAATTTACCCCTTTATTACGTCGACGGCTGGATGTGCGCCACGTAGCTTATCTGACGGTCTCGGATGGCTGGCGCTTCTCTTCGTCCGCACGTGAGCCTGATCGACGGTGCAGAGGAGGACACGTGGGTGATCGAATGGGTCAGGTGATGGTGCCTCTCTCCTCTGCGCTAACGGTCCGGATGAAGCCTCGAGATGATCAACGGTATCTGCTCCTCGATGAATGGACGGCCACGATGGAAACTGGAGCAGAGGGCGATCGAACGGTGATGGAGGACCCTCGAAGAACAGGTCTCCGGCGGACTTCGTCGGGCTCGTGCGTGCGCGATAGTCCTCCAGGGAGCCTTCTGAAGGTCGGGGAAGAGTCGTGGACGGCTCCCGCGTTTGCCGGTGGGCTCCGATGATCGAGGCAAGCTCCAGGAACTCGGACGGCGTCGGCGGAGCTGGGTCTCCTGGCTGAATGGTGAAGGGCCTCAGACAG
Organism: Ottelia alismoides; assembly: GCA_037367405.1. Classification (NCBI taxonomy): domain Eukaryota; kingdom Viridiplantae; phylum Streptophyta; class Magnoliopsida; order Alismatales; family Hydrocharitaceae; genus Ottelia; species Ottelia alismoides. The sequence continues at coordinate 55,542 of JAZKJV010001452.1, read as the reverse complement.
CCCTCGTTTCGACCTGAAAAGAACACCAGAAGACTCACGGGTCGAGGGCAAATTGCCTCGACCCAGTTAGGCGAAGTGGGGGTGGCTGGTGCGTCGGCACGGCGAGCTCCGGCGAAGGTGGTCGGCAGAGGAGCTCGATTCCCAGATCCTGTGCGATCTGGGTTGGGCGAAGGGGTGAAGAAGATGCGGAGAGGTCTGGCGAAGATGATGGTCGGGTCGGAATGACAGATGGGATATCGGAGGTGGCTGGCGACGGCGGCGAAGCTACGCTACCAGTAAGCTAAGAATCGAAATCTACGCTAATCTACGGCCTAAGGGATCTACCTGGGTGGTCGGAGAGACTGGGAAAGAGCAGGGGGTGCTCCTGGTCGTAGCCTCAAGGGTCGTCTCGGCCCGAGGCTCGGTGCTCACGCTGGTGGCGGAGCAACGGCGGCGAAGAACGCCCGGATCAGTGGTTTCGCCTCCTCGCCTCGCTGCAACAGGGCGATCGCTTGCTGTCACTCTCGCGGTGCCTCTGGAGTTCACTGGGAAGAAGGGGAAGAGCCAAAGATAGGGCGCGGAGGCGGCGGAGGTGGTTCTATATATAGTTGCAGGCTCGATTAGGGTTGGGAGGCGACGGCTATGGAATGCGTGGATCTCACGGCGAAGGATCTGGCGAGGATGTCGGATGATCGGCGAAGGATCCGGGCGCGGGGTTTGCGGTGGGCGACAGGCTGGAGGCGCGTGGAGAAAATGGCGAAGGCGGGGCGGCGCGCGTCTTCTCAAAAAGGAAAGAGTCCGCGGGGGAGTTGACCGGGGTCAACAATCCCCCGTGGACCAATCAGGAGCTGCCATTTATTAATTTTTTGTTTATTTATTTTAAGGTAGAAAATGGCCGAATTAAGAAAAACTTAAAACATGAAATATTTTCTTTTACTTTTTTTCTATTTTTTTGGTGATTTTTAATTAATTTTTGGAAATAAAAATAGGGTAGCTATATATATAGGTATATGTACACTATTTAGATTTAAATTTTTGAATTTTTCTTTTTTTTATTTGTTATTTTTATGTATTTTTATACCTATTTTATATTTTATTTATTTACATCATAAAATTAGGAACAAAATGATATTTTTATTTTATTTTAATTATTTATTTATATGGAAAAAAATATAAATATATATGTACACCTATATACATGGTATATGTACAATGTATTTGTGTTTTTATTTTTCAATTTTTTTTTGTTTTGCTTTAATTTTTATTTTTATTTATTTACACTATGTAACATAGACTATTTACAAAAAGTTTGGAAAATAAGTTAATTTATTTACAAGGTTAAATAAATACCTAGGTGTGGTTCATGTACATGGTGAAGGAAGGGTATTTTTTATCTTTTTTTTTTGCTTTTTTAACTTTTTTTTTCTTTTTGAGTCTCTTTTTGTGAGGAAAATATTTTTATTTTATTTACATAAATATTTACAAAATGAGCCCTTATCTCCCTCTACTTTGGCTTTTATGCGGTCAGGCCCAGGCTGGGCCCTCCCTTGGGATTAGGTCGCTCAATATTTATTCCAAATATTTTCTCTCTTTTTCTTTTGTCTCCTTATTCTTATATTTGTGCACAAAAACATGCTAATTATTACTTTTTACAAAATGCATGATTTTGGTAATTATTTCTATTTACAAATATCTACATGTATTTGCAAAGGTTTTTGTAGCTAAAATATAAGAATAAAGAGTGATGAATGGGTATTCATCACCCCCCTATGCTTAACTTTGCTAGTCCCTTAGCAAACACTTATTTGAAAAAGAAGTGAAAAAGAAAGAAAGAAAAGAAAAGAGAGGAATGTACATGGATCAAGGCTGATTGGTAAACTTGCCTTTTATCAGATTGAAATATGGAGCTCGATTAGATCTTTAGATTATCAATGTGTCGGAACCTTATTTAGACTTAAACTTAAAACTCAACAGCCTCTAAGTTCCACCAATCTATGGACAAGACTCCTCAATAATCCAGATCAGAACAAGTCTACATACACAAACTCTAATGACCATGAATCTTTCCATGCAGTGTAAGTGATAGTAGCTCCTCACCTCAGAAGTAACAAAGAAACAACCTCCCCCAACCTGGTAACTCTAATGCCTCTGTCTAGCAACTCTTTCCTCGAGAAGCGGGGTATTCCCTTCTAAGTTCAAGTGCAACCGGCTCAAGAAGAGGGGGAGAAGTATAGACTTTTGGAAGCTCAGCCAGTGTAGCCAAGTCTCCCGCTGAAAGTTTCATGAGATGTGACATGATACCATAAGCTTTTGCTTTATACTCCGGTGGGGTTATTAAATTTCAATCCGACCCACCATTTTTTTTTTGGAGTTCTTTTTGCATTTTTGCATATTTTTTTTTCAAGTGCTTCTGTACAACATATCTACATGGTGCAGCATATATAAGAAATTTTCCTCTTGAGCCAGTAGACTATCCCTCTTTTGAAGCTTTATTGCAACCCACAGCTTCTGTCTTTAGCCTTCATCACCACTAGACCAAGTTGAGGTGCACTTCCTTCACTATAAGAAGAAGAGAGGTTCCGCCTAGAAGTACTACCCTCATATGCTACCCCAAGCCGAGGAAAACTGTCTCCTCACCACCTCATCCGTGAAGAGCTATGTGTAAGGTGCTGGTGCAAGTCAAGCCATTGTCTCTGAGAGTCATGCGTGTGTTGTTAAGTGCTCTACTTAGGCTCATTAAGATGACATATGCTCATAGCCTAGTGGACTCAAAGAATTAAGTCACCCTGGACCTGAAAAGCCTTAAATCTAAGCCCTATAAGGTTCCTCTTAAAGTTAAGTGGATTAAGATCTTAGTCAAGCTCCATTTCTCAATTTAATTTCCAGGCATAGTTTAAATGTCAACTATCATCCAGAAAAACTATTTACATATGTACAAAAGATGCTATTTACAAATATTTTACAATCGTGCAAAATTTTTGAAAAAAGGATGGATGATGCATGAAGTGCAAGTTTTGCAAAAGTATTTACAAACATTTACACAATATTTTTGCAAACTTTTTGTTTCAAATCATTTTGGAAAAATTTTGTACTATATACATAATTTTGATAAGAAAATATTTACACAAGCTTTACACAAAAAGTTTTTGAAAATATTTTTACCAAAATACTTTGTACACTAGCTATTTATGTGCAAATAAAAGAATGTTTGTGTGTATGAAAAATTTTAATTTTTTTTTAAATTTTGTGATTTTTAGCCATTTTATTAACACACTCACACAAAGTACGAGTTATGGCTGAAGTATATATGAAATATATACGCACCCCCTATACTTAGCTCGAACGATGTCCTCAGAGTCAAGAGCGATGAAGAAGACATAACTCCTGCTTGGTATAGGGAAGTGAAAAGGAATGGATAAGTACAGAAATGAATAAATGAATAGAATAAGAGGGACTCGGTGGTTTCCCCCTATACTTAGGATTAACTAATCCTAAGTATAGAAAGCTGTCCATAAAGGGAAATCCGAGTGAAGAAGATACAGAGTCTGCCCCCCTATACTTAGGGTAAAATATCCCTAAGTATAGGCAGCAAAAACAGGAGCAGAAAGAATGAAAAGAATACTCGCAGGTCCGACAATCCCCCCTATACTTAGGGTAAAGTACACCCTAAGTATAGCATAATCACAGGATGAGAAAAGGGATGTGGGACTAAAGAATAGAATGATATGGACAACTGGATCTATACAGGCGGAGGAACAGTGAAAATCAGGCGTAAGATGCAAAAGATGTGAGTCAAGAGACCACATCTCACGCAAAATGAATCGGGGCAACAATAACGTCCCGCGGCTCATGATCTAGAAATGGCTTGAGCCGCTGGCCGTTCACTCGAAAGGTACTCTCAGAAGATAACTCAGATATATCAATGCTACCGTTATCGTGTACCTTTCTGACCAAGTAAGGTCCCTTCCATTTGCTCTGTAGCTTCCCTGGAAATAATCGTAGCCTTGCATCAAACAACCATACTCTCTGTCCAATCTCAAAATGCTTGTGGCTGATATGAGAATCATGCCACTCCTTCACTTTCTCCTTATAATGTAGGCTGTTTGAGAAAGCTGTATCTCTAAGCTCTTCCAAGGCGGCTAACTCTGCCCTCCTCTGGTCTCCTACACCATCTGGATCCATAAGAATATCTGTAACTGCCCAAAGTGACTTGTATCTCAGCTCAACAGGTAAATGGCATGGCTTGCCATACACGAGGCGAAAAGGAGATGTGCCTAATGGTGTCTTGAAAGACATCCTATATGCCCACAAGACCGAGTCCAAAAGTTGGGACCAATCCTTTCGGTCGGGGCGGACGACTTTCTGCAATATAGTCTTGATCTCCCTGTTCGAAACCTCGGCTAGACCATTCGTCTGTGGATGGTATGGCGTGGCTACTCGATGGTCTATACTGAACTCACTGGCAAGTGCCTTTACCTGGTCGTTGACGAAATGAGACCCCCCATCAGAAATCAGAACTCGTGGAACCCCGAACCGCATGATGATGTGCTTCCTCAAAAATCTGCAAACTGTCCTCGCATCAGCGGCTCGGGCGGGGATAGCCTCAACCCAACGACTAACATAATCTACGGCCAACAGAATGTACTCAAATCCCTGACTCTTAGGGAATGGACCATGAAATCGATGCCCCATGCGTCAAAAACCTCACAGAAGTGAATGGGCTGCATCGGCATCATATCACGCTGTCCACAAGTGCCCATCCTCTGACAGTCAGTACACCTCTTCACGAACTCGTCAGAGTCCTTGAAGAGTGTAGCCCACCACAAGCCGGATTGGAGCACTTTCTGTGCCGTTCTCCTCAGAATGATGTCCTCCTGCCTCAAGCTTGTGGCAGTAAGTGAGGACGCTATGATGCTCCTCCTGAGGAATACACCGACGCCAGACGCTATCCCCTCCTTCGTGGTAAAGGATGGGATCCTCCCAGTGGTAGGACTTGGCCTTCGCAAGGAAGGTCTCAAGCCTCTGCCTGGGCCAATCTTGTGGGACTTTCCCAGCAACGAGAAAGTTCACAATATCGGCATACCACGGGAGTGAGGCGATAGCAAGGATCGCCTCATCTGGGAATGTATCTCGAATAGGATTAATCTGCTCAGAATCCTCAGGCTGCTCTAGTCGGGAAAGATGATCCGCCACCACATTCTTGACTCCAGGCTTATCCTTGATCTCAATGTCGAACTCCCGGAGTAGAAGGATCCATCTAGTAAGTCTGGCCTTGGCATCCTTCTTTGACATGAGGTACCTGATGGCGGTGTGGTCAGTATACAAAGTTACTCTAGATCCAATGATATACGATCTGAACTTATCTAGGGCGAAAACTACAGCTAGCATCTCCTTCTCTGTGACCGTGTAGTTTCGCTGGGCGGGATCCAATGTTCGGCTAGCGTAGTGAATGGCGAATGGAACTCCGTCCCTCCTCTGTCCTAGCACGGCCCCTACGGCAAAATCAGAGGCGTCCGTCATGATCTCGAATGGGAGAGACCAATCGGGTGGCTGAAGGACAGGAGCCTCAATAACACACTGCTGGAGAGTCTCAAAGGACGAAAGACACTTGTCATCGACAAGGAACTCGGTGTCTTTCGTCAAGAGGTCAGTCAACGGTCGGGCAATCTTGCTGAAATCATGAATGAATCTCCTATAAAACCAACGTGCCCCAGAAATGACCGTAGCTGCTTCAAATTGGACGGCGGTGCGAGTTTTCTAATGACGTCAACCTTGGCCGGATCAACCTCCATGCCCCTATTGGAGATGATGTGGCCAAGCACCGTCCCTTGAGTCACCATGAAGTGACTCTTCTCCCAAGACAGAACCAAGACGGGTAGCAATACATCGCTGGAGTACTCGGTCTAGGCAGTCAAGACAGGAATCGAATCCGTCGCCGTAAACCGAGAAGTCATCCATGAAGACCTCCAAACACTCCCCTACCATGTCCGAAAAGATCGACAGCATGCATCTCTGAAAAGTCGCAGGGGCGTTGCATAGCCCAAATGGCATGCGTCGAAAGGCGTATGTACCGAAGGGACAGGTAAAGGTGGTCTTCTCCTGATCCTCAGGAGCGATGGCCACCTGATTGTACCCCGAGTACCCATCCAGGAAGCAATAATGGCTCTTCCCTGCCAGTCTCTCTATGATCTGATCAATAAAAGGCAGGGGGAAATGGTCCTTCTTGGTGGCCTGGTTGAGTCTCCTGTAGTCAACGCAGACCCGCCAAGAGGTGGGTACTCGTGTAGCAATCTCCTCTCCCGACTCACTGATCACAGTCGTGATGCCCGTCTTCTTGGGCACCACATGCAAGGGGCTAACCCACTTGGAGTCGGAAATGGGATAAATAAAATCTGCACTCCACCATTTTGATATTTCCTTCATGACAACCTCTCTTAGGTTGGGGTTCAGTCGCCGCTGGAACTCACGCGACGGCTTTGCCCCTTCCTCGAGATAGATATGGTGGGAGCACAATGAGGGACTAATCCCATGGAGATCTGCTATGCTCCATCCAATTGCCTTGCGGTTCTTTTCAAGAACCCCCATCAGACGGGATTCTTGTTCTCCAGTCAGATCGGCAGAGATGATGACTGGGTACATCTCAGACTCTCCCGCAAGGAATCGATACTTCAGCGAAGTAGGGAGCGGCTTTAGCTCTGGACAGCTGGGTGCTGGCAAATCTGGCTTCTGAAGAAGATGTGTGTATGCTGACAATTCTGCCAAATCTGCCTGGGAAAATGATAAAGAACTCTCACAAACTGGATCTGGAGAAGGCGGGTCCTCTGCTTTGTCTCTGATCTGCTCTGCCTCTACCTCCTCCTCATCTGTAGGCTCAGGTGGATCCAGGTCTGGCATCTGATCATCACAATCTGCCCAATCAGATTCTGAATCCGAGGGATCTGTATCAACTGCGGTGGCATCAGTACCACCGTAGAGCAGGGTGGCCTTAGTACCACCATCACTGAAAATCGTGTCGCGATCAAGGTCCGACTCTGCTGACTCAATAGTATCCTGAACCAGGGCTGTGCTCTCCAGACTATCCTCTGCTATCATCTCTGCATCAGCTGTATCTGAATATGAGAGGATGGTCTGTGCTGCAGGATCTGCCCAAGCTGCCTCATCATCTGTGATCACAAAATCACAGTCCTGGTGTATGTCTGGCTCTGTATCTGTCAGCTGTTGAGAATCTGTACTGCCCTTTGAGCGGGATCTATCTCTGGCTCTGTGGTCCTTAACCGTCTCTATTTATATACTCTCGCCCTGGACGCGAAAGAATACCTTCCCACTGTCATGGTCAGTCACCGCCTTGGCTGTGGCCAAGAACGGGCGACCGAGGATGATGGGGGAATCGGTCAACGAGTCAGGGGTCTCCATGTCCAGCACTACGAAGTCCACGGGGAATTGCAAACCCTGAATCGTGACGACAACGTCTCGCAACAAACCCTTTGGCCTCTTGACAGACCGATCAGCAAACTGAAGGTATGTCCTGCTCTGTCTAAGAGTGCCCAACTCTAAGTGGTCGAGAAGGGCTGCCGGAAGAAGGTTGATCGACGATCCGCTATCTAATAGAGTACGGTCGAACCTCTGCTCACTAATCTGACATCTGACATACGGGGCTCCTAAATCTGGCCTCTTGGTCGGCAGATGGTTCTGGATCGCGTAACACGTGGCTTTTGTCAACACATGAATCTCTGCGGTGTTGTTCCTCTTCTTCCTCCTGACTGTGGTCCTGTCTCTCAAGGATCGCTGAAGAAGAGGGATGTGCTGCAAAGCCTCATGGAGGGTCAGCTGGATGTGAAATCGGTCTATCATGCTCTGGCTGAACTCCTCCTGCTCTCTCTTTTTTGGATCTTTTTCTCTTTTCTTCCCCTTCCCCAACTCAAGGGCTCTAGGAAAGGGGATCACAGGGTCCTTCTCAGATGAAGGACTAGGAATAGGCCTAGACGGTTCGATGACCGGATCCTCACATACATCATACACCACAGTGGGATCAGAAGAAACTAAACCTTTTCCTTTATTCAAAATAGAGTCCTGAGATACATCCATACGAGGAAAGACAACATCTCTATCAGAATGAATATTGGTGGCCTTAGTACCACCTCTAGCTGGCTCTACAACTAGACGTCTTGCGGCCTCAGTACCGCGGGCTGGCTCGGCTCTGCTGGTGGCGTCAGTACCACCTCCTCGATATGGTGAAGCGGTGGCCTCAGTACCGCCGGTGGAATCAGCATCTCGGGTGGCATCAGTACCACCGTCATCATCATGTGCAGCTTCAGTACCGCTCTCCTCTTCCTCATCTGGCACTCTAGATGGATCCTCGCGTTGTCGCTCAGATGAGGCGCCGCCTGCTGGTCTTCTACCGCTCCTAAGTGTAACAAAATCTGCATCAAATAGATCCGACGACATATCATCAAATGAGTCACTAGGAGTGGTAGGCTCAGTGTGAACTACCTGCTCAGACTTCCTCTTCAAGCTATTCGGATTAGGCTCGATCTGTGCAGGGATGGCGGCCTTCCCTCTCATCAGGTCCCGCATCTCCTGGCGGAACTCGTCCATCTCCCGTCTAAATGTAGCCTGCTGCTCTGTGAAGATGCGGGCTAGATCATCCAAGGCGGGGCTCTCATGGGAGCCCGACGGGTTGCCTCTCTGGTAATGAGGCTGCTGGACCTGGTGCTGCTGCGGCTGAGAGGGGTAAGAGGAAGGATGCTGCTGCTGGTGAGCCTGCTGCTCACGTCTCCAAGTCTGTCCCTGCTGCTGGTAGGGACGAGGTACGAAGGATGATGGCTGGTGTGACTGGTATGTTGGGGGCTGCTGGTGATCTCTCTGCTGGGAGTACTGCCCTCCCTGACCGGCTGGCTGCTGTTGGGGCTGGTTACCCCCATTCCCCCACCTGAATCCGGGATGGTCTCGTCGGATTCCAGGTTGAGGACGGTCATACCAAATCCCGTTGACATCCATCAACGGTTCCTCATCGTAAGGGGCTGATGGGAGTACTTCCAGAGGCTGATCCGGCTGATATACCAAGCTTTACCCGACTCCAGTTCGTCGAGCTGTAAGTCTGGAGATGGTGGTGACTGGTAAGAGGGCTGCTGCTGCTGGTACGGCTCCGCCTGTACAAGGTGAACTTGTCTAGGCTGCTGCAAGGAGCTGGAGCGCTGAGACGAGCTGCGGCTGCCGCCGGAATCGCCTCGCGACTGAAGACGGGGCTGAGAAGCCGTCTGTGCCTCCTGAAGACACAAGAGATGGGTCTTCATGTCGCTCAGAGTTTGTGCCATCTGCTCCATCTGAGTTATGCCCTGGCACTGCTTCTTCTCTATTATTTCCATGCGGTCCAACTTCTCGCTGATAATCCCCATGTCCGCAGCGGCCGACTCTGCCTGTGCGGCTGCAACTGTGGACGAACTGGATGGACCTGCATCAACCCGTGCTATCCGCTGGTACTGCACGGGTCCTGGCGGCAGCTGAGATCTCTGTGTGTACAACCGAGTCTGGGACATCACCATGTAATTTTCGTCCATCTCCTCGTAGATGGCCCAGACTTGGTTGTGGTCCTTGGCAAAGTAGGACCCGCCGCAAGAAGCATTCACCAGACCCTGAAGCTCTGGCGTCATCCCACTAAAGAAGCTCTGAACTAGGTTCGGCTTGGAAATGTCGTGGTGTGGGCATCTATCCAGAAGCTCTCTGAACCTCTCCCATGCCTCGTGAAACTGCTCGTTAGGGAGCATGGAGAAGTTGTTGATCAGGGCCCTCGCTGCATTCGTCCGCCCGAGTGGATAGTACTTGTTCAAGTACTCGGTGCGGAGCTGCTCCCAGGTGTAAACAAACTTCCCTAAATGCTTCAGCCAGGCGGCTGCTCTATCTGCTAGTGAAAAAGGGAAGGCCATCATCCGAATCGTATCCTGGTCCACATGACGGTCGTGGACAGTGCTGCAGATCATCAAAAACTCCTGGAGATGGAGGTGGGGCTCCTCAGTGGCAAGTCGTGAAAATGAGGAAGCATCTGCAGGGTGTTCGGAGGGAACTTGAAATCCCCCACGATAGCAGGTACCACCACCCAATGGTGCATCAGTGTAGATCCGGGGTTGTGTAACTCCCGCATCGGTCTCGGTGGTCCCGCTGCGGCGGCGGCTGCCGCTGCGGCAGCCGCTGCTGCGGCTGCTGCCTCTGCATCAGCATCAGGAATGTCCTCATGCTCGCTCTGATCTCTCTCTTCTCTGAGTCGCTCCAACTCCCTTCTCATCTCAATCATGAAAGCTCCCTGATCGCGCAGCTGCTTCTGTACTGTCTCTAATGATGCGATCAGGGTGGAGTTGATCGCTCCCTGGTCTAGTACAAAATGTTCGGGTTGTCGGGAGTGATCATCGGAACTGCCGGCTCCGGCCATAGTGACGTCTGCAAAATCAGATGAGCCCAACTCAGGTTCTGTCAAATCAATTCGTCTTTCCTCGGGCTCATGTCTCTCAGTAGCAAAAGAAAGGGGATCGAGGGAGAACAGGGTGGAATCGTACTCGGGCCCGGAGAGCTGGTCTCGACTCTCACGGGCCAACCTAGATGGTGAAGTAGACGCGCCTGAAAGTGGTGCAGCCAGAGGCTGCCTAAGAGATCGTCTACCCATCATCTTGATCTGGCGAGTTGGGCGGATGGGATCTGGAGAAAATATGATCGCAAAGCAAACCCCCGGTTCACCAACGCAACACAATCTGAAGACCGTGAAAGCTCGGTCAATTTATCTTGTCAATTTTATTGGGTGAACACACAAAATATCAGAGCGCTTACGTGACCTGTTAGGATACCCGATGCTACTCCAACCGACTGGCCCGCACGGAAGAGTCGGTAGTCAGCTAGAAATAGCACCGGAGGGCTCTACCTAGGGTGCGGGTCACTCTCTCGCGCATCCAAACCATACAAGGAGGGGGTTGCTCTCCCCAAGACAAATTTTTAATGTGAGTGTCTTTTAGGGTCAATAATGTTATCCAGTCCCACTTTTTTTTGTTTTTCTTTTTAATTTTTTTTTTCAAAATAAATACAAGCGGCCTAACGAATTTTCCGATTCTCCTGATGATTAAGCCAAAAACAGAGGGAGAAGACGAAAAAGCCGATGCGCGAAGAAATCAATGATGCATGCAGAGAAAGAAATGCGTACCTTGTCTCCAGCACTCTACATGCAAGTGATCCGCGTAGAATTTAAAGACAGAATTAAACTACCTAAATGGTGCAGCGAGGAAAAACCGAGTCCTAGATGAGCAAATTTCTATCGCAAGAACCGTCTAACCGATCACGGTCCTCCAAGCCAAAGAGTCCGGTCTTGGCCCGTCCCTCCTCTGCCCGACACATCGGGGGTAGGAGAAGCGCTTTGTGGGACGGGCTACGGCACGTAGGCCACGGAAGAAAATGAATCGGCTATTTTTATTAATGATTTTAGTAGGTCCAATTAACGTCCTATAGGATCAGGCAAGCAATTAAGTGTGGGGACCCTACTAATTACGGCACAAGCAAGAGAAATTCCTAAATCTAGGGGCTCGAGAAAAATCGCGTAAACACCGGAAAAGGCAGCTAGCTATCAAAACCGCAGAAAAAGCCGCGAAAATCCAAATGGGTCCCCCGAGCACACCGGTACTCGGCGAAACAGACCCGCTAAGTTACAAGTGTCCACAAATGTCCAAGTTCTAAATTATTACAAACAATATTGTTCTCTCTAAAAAAAAATGAAATTCTTCTTCTTCCTCTCCCTGCTCTTCTTCCCATGCGGGTCCTCAAAAATAAACTCCAAGTTGTCCACGCAGTACCTCGCACAAAAATCAAAGAGAGAGTGTCAGAAAACAATGACAATATAGAGAGACAATATGGAAAAATGACTACAAAGCCGTGCTCCCCGGCAACGGCGCCATTCTGATGACACGCCTGACCACTCGGGTATAAGGTACAAAAATAGGGTCGTTGCGACCCAAGCGATCAGGCTAAGTCAATCAAGAAAAATGAATGAACCACTCGAAACACGTAAAATCAATCAAGCACAAAAGAGAGCGGTCCTGCTAGAGGATTAACCTGGTATAGCGACCAGGGTCGAACACAAGGAGCACGGGTTACCAAGGGGCCTACGATGTAGTCAGAAATCCGAGAGAATACTTTTTAGTGGTTTTTATTTGTTTTTACAAAATTTTTTTTAGGATTTTTGGAATATAAAGAAAACAGGAAAAGCACACAGACAATTAACTTCAACTATTTATTTAAAGCATCAAAAATCAAGCAAAAATTCAGACAAAAATATTTTTATGTGTTTTATATTTTTTTATGTTTTTGGTAAATTTTTGAGATTTTTCTGATATTTATTCTAATTGCTAAAATCAAACAGTAAGAAAAGGGGAGGTACTGTCTAGCCAGGCCCAAACCCAAAGATCAAATATCTCAGGATCTCAGAGGGACCTGGAGGTAATTTTCCTGTATACTCGAGAAAACAAGGAAAATTGGGGCACCAAAATTATTGTTTTTGGGTTTTTGGTGTATTTACTAGAATTTGTATGAGTTTTTGAGTGTTTTTAAGTTTTTAGTGTTTTTTAAGCAGTGAAAAATAGCCAAAATTGGCTAGAAAATCAAGGAACACAAAATAAACAGTAACTAATTTTTATGGAATTTTTAAAAGGGTTTTGATATTTTTTTGGGGTTTTTGACTCTAAACAATAGCAAAAATAGGGGTTTTTGAATTTTTAAAAATAGCAAATGAAATCAAAAATGTCCTCAAAAATTCACAAAAATTCTACACCATGGCAGGAGCCATGTGTCAAATTTTCATCGAATTTGGAGGTGATTTGATATTTTATTCAAAAATAAAGGAGGGGCACTGTGCACAGGGACCAAAGTGCAATACCCAAAGTTCTGGGGGGTCTGGTGCAAAATACCCAGCAAAACACGTGCCAAGCACGTGCCTGGGGCACTCAGGGACCCAAATGTAAGAAAAATAAGTTCCGAGGACTTATTGGTAACAAGTACCAAAAGTCCAGGGGCTTATCTGCAAATATCCCAAAAAATATCGCACATGGGGAATTAAATCACGCATAGGGGCATAAATGCAAATAAAGAAAACTTTTCATTCAATCCAAAGCAACCAGAACTACAGGATTAATGTTGCAAAATACACCAAATATACACGTGACGAAGCACGTGTCCCCAACCGACAGGGGTATAAATGCAAATAAACTAAAGTGCAGGGTCCAAAATGCAAATATCCCAACGTAAATAAAAGACCTAAATTATTTCCAGGACTGACACGTAAAGCAGAAACTACGAGGGGACCTAAGGTAATTTACCCCTTTATTACGTCGACGGCTGGATGTGCGCCACGTAGCTGATCTGACGGTCTCGGATGGCTGGCGCTTCTCTTCGTCCGCACGTGAGCCTGATCGACGGTTTGCAGAGGAGACACGTGGGTGATCGAACGGGTCAATGATGGTGCCTCTCTCCTCTGCGCTAACGGTCCGGATGAAGCCTCGAGATGATCAACGGTATCTGCTCCTCGATGAATGGACGGCCACGATGGAAACTAGAGCGGAGGGCGATCGGACGGTGATGGAGGACCCTCGAAGAACAGGTCTCCGGCGGACTTCGCCGGGCTCGTGCGTGCGCGATAGTCCTCCGGGGAGCCTTCTGAGGTCGGGGAAGAGTCGTGGACGGCTCCCGCGTCTGCCGGTGGGCTCCGATGATCGAGGCAAGCTCCAGGGAACTCGGACGGCGTCGGCGGAGCTGGGTCTCCTGGCTGAATGGTGAAGGGCCTCAGACAGCCCTCGTTTCGACCTGAAAAGAACACCAGAAGACTCACGGGTCGAGGGCAAATTGCCTCGACCCAGTTAGGCGAAGTGGGGGTGGCTGGTGCGTCGGCACGGCGAGCTCCGGCGAAGGTGGTCGGCGGAGAAGCTCGATTCCCAGATCCTGTGCGATCTAGGTTGGGCGAAGGGGTGAAGAAGATGCGGAGAGGTCTGGCGAAGATGATGGTCGGGTCGGAATGACGGATGGGATATCGGAGGTGGCTGGCAACGGCGGCGAAGCTACGCTACCAGTAAGCTAAGAATCGAAATCTACGCTAATCTACGGCCTAAGGGATCTACCTGGGTGGTCGGAGAGACTGGGAAAGAGCAGGGGGTGCTCCTGGTCGTAGCCTCAAGGGTCGTCTCGGCCTGAGGCTCGGTGCTCACGCTGGTGGCGGAGCAACGGCGGCGAAGAACGCCGGATCAGTGGTTTCGCCTCCTCGCCTCGCTGCAACAGGGGCGATCGCTTGCTGTCACTCTCGCGGTGCCTCTGGAGTTCACTGGGAAGAAGGGGAAGAGCCAAAGATAGGGCGCGGAGGCGGCGGAGGTGGTTCTATATATAGCTACAGGCTCGATTAGGGTTGGGAGGCGACGGCTATGGAAGCATGGATCTCACGGGCGAAGGATCTGGCGAGGATGTCGGATGATCGGCGAAGGATCCGGGCGCGGGGTTTGGCGTGGGCGACAGGCTGGAGGCGCGTGGAGAAAATGGCGAAGGCGGGCGGCGCGCGTCTTCTCAAAAAGGAAAGAGTCCGCGGGGAGTTGACCGGGGTCAACAATCCCCCGTGGACCAATCAGGAGCTGCCATTTATTAATTTTTTTGTTTATTTATTTTAAGGTAGAAAATGGCCGAATTAAGAAAAACTTAAAACATGAAATATTTTTCTTTTATTTTTTTCTATTTTTTTGGTGATTTTTAATTAATTTTTGGAAATAAAATAGGGTAGCTATATATATAGGTATATGTACACTATTTAGATTTTAAATTTTTGAATTTTTTCTTTTTTTTATTTGTTATTTTTATGTATTTTTATACCTATTTTATATTTTATTTATTTACATCATAAAATTAGGAACAAAATGATATTTTTATTTTATTTTAATTATTTATTTATATGGAAAAAAATATAAATATATATGTACACCTATATACATGGTATATGTACAATGTATTTGTGTTTTTATTTTTCAATTTTTTTTTGTTTTGCTTTAATTTTTATTTTTATTTATTTACACTATGTAACATAGACTATTTACAAAAAGTTTGGAAAATAAGTTAATTTATTTACAAGGTTAAATAAATACCTAGGTGTGGTTCATGTACATGGTGAAGGAAGGGTATTTTTGATCTTTTTTTTTGCTTTTTTAACTTTTTTTTTCTTTTTGAGTCTCTTTTTGTGAGGAAAATATTTTTATTTTATTTACATAAATATTTACAAAATGAGCCCTTATCTCCCTCTACTTTGGCTTTTATGCGGTCAGGCCCAGGCTGGGCCCTCCCTTGGGATTAGGTCGCTCAATATTTATTCCAAATATTTTCTCTCTTTTTCTTTTGTCTCCTTATTCTTATATTTGTGCACAAAAACATGCTAATTATTACTTTTTACAAAATGCATGATTTTGGTAATTATTTCTATTTACAAATATCTACATGTATTTGCAAAGGTTTTTGTAGCTAAAATATAAGAATAAAGAGTGATGAAAATTATTTTGCACATACCTATGTATTTATCAAATTATATATAATTTTGCACATAGCTAAAATTGTATATAATATTCATCTTGCACATACCTATGTATTTATCAAATTATTTTTGTACAAATAATTGTAAAATGATTTGTGTAAAGAATTTGTAAATATTTCCATATCAAAATTATGTATATAGTACAAAATTTTTCCAAAATGTTTTGAAAACAAAAAGGTTGCAAAACCTTTTGTAAATGTTTGTAAATATTTTGCAAAACTCGCATTCATGCATACATCCATGTTTTCAAACATTTTTCAAAAATTTTGCATAATTGTAAACATTTGTAAAGTGCATATTTGTAAATGGCATCTTTTGTAAATATTTGTATAGTTTTTCCTGGATTCTAGTTGACATTTAAACTAGCCTGGAATTTAATTGGGAAATGGAGCTTGATTAAGATCTTAATCCACCTAATTCTAAGAGGAACCTTATAGGGCTTAGGGTTAAGGCTTTTCAGGTCCATCGAGACTTAATTCTTTGAGTCCACTAGGCTATGAGCATATGTCATCTTAATGAGCCTAAGTAGAGCACTTAACAACACACGCATGACTCTTAGAGACAATGGCTTGACTTGCACCAGCACTTTACACATAGCTCTCCACGGATGAGGTGGTGAGGAGGCAGTTTCCTTTGGCTTGGGGTAGCATATGAGGGTAGTACTTCTAGGCGGAACCTCTCTTCTTCTTCTAGTGAAGGAAGTGCGTCTCAACTTGGTCTGGTGGTGATGAAGTCTAAAGACAGAAGTTGTGGGTTGCAATAAAGCTTCAAAAGAGGGATAGTCTACTAGCTCAAGAGGAAAAACTACTTGTATATATGATGCACCATGTAGATATGTTGTACAGTTGCACATGAAAAAAATGTGCAAAAGAAAAGAACTCCAAAAAAATGGTGGGTCGGATTGAAAATTTAATAACCCCATCGGAGTGTATATAGTCAAATAAAGCAAAAGCTTATGGTATACATGTTACATCTCATGAAGCTTGCAGCGGGAGACTTAGCTACACTGGTTAGAGCTCCAAAGGATAACATGGCTACACTGGTCATGGTCCATTCTCTTCTTCCCCCTCTTCTTGAGCCAGTTGCACTTGAACTTAGAAGGGAATACCCCGCTTCTCGAGGAAAGAGTTGCTAGACCGAGGCATTAGAGTTATCAGGTTGGGGGAGGTTGTTTCTTTGTTACTTCTGAGGTGGGGAGCTACATATCACTTACACCGCATGGAAAGATTCATGGTCATTAGAGTTTGTGTATGTAGACTTGTTCTGATCTGGTTTATTGAGGAGTCTTGCCCATAGATTGGTGGAACTTAGAGGCTATTGAGTTTTAAACTTAAGTCCAAATAAGGTTCGACACATTAATAATCCAAAGACCTGATCGAGCTCCATATTTTCAATTTAATGAAGGCAAGTTTAATAATCCGCCTTAATCCATGTATATTCTCCTCTTTTTCTTTTTCTTTCTCTTTTTCACTTCTTTTTCAAATAAGTGTTTGCTAAGGACTAGCAAAGCTAAGTATAGGGGGGTGATGAATACCCATTCATCACTCTTTATTCTTATATTTTAGCTACAAAAACCTTTGCAAATACATGTATATCTATGTAAATACAAATAATTATCAAATTGCATGCATTGTATAAAATTAAATAATTAGCATGTTTTTGTGCATAAATAAAAGAATAAAGAGACAAAAGAAAAAGAGGGTGATATTTAGAATAAATATTGAGAGACCTAATCCCAAGGGAGGGCTCAGCATGGGCCTGACCGCATAAAAACCAAAGTAGAGGGAGATAAGGAAGCTCATGTGTGTAAACATGCCTGTAAATAGAATAATAATATTTTCCTCTAAAAATAAAAATAGAATGGGTTTGTATGTATTTGTATATATTTGTAAATACAAAATTAAAATAAAAATGAGAAAACTAAAAAGAAAATAAAAATCCCCTTCCTTGTATATATCCACCATAAACATAAGACCGCATAGCTATTTATTTAGCCCTATAAATAAACAAATTAAAATTCCATAAAAATTGCATATATTCTATGCTTCATGATGTAAATAAATAAAATACAAACCATAAAAACAAAAATAAAACAAAAATAAAAATAAATAAAAATCAAAATCAAAAGCCACATTGTATATATACCATACATGTATATAAATAAAAGTATTTATTTAACCCTTATAAATAATTAATAAAAACAAAATATAAAATATCATATTATTCCAAATTTTATCTTATAAATAAATAAAATATAAAATTGGAATAATTTGCATAAAAAGAAAGATTTAAAAATCAAAAATTCAATATTGTATATATACCTATATATAATACTATATTGTAAATACCTAAATTATATTTTAGAAAAATAAATAAAAATCACAAAAAATAGTTTAAAATAAAAGGAATATTTTTCATGTTTTGACTTTTGTGAGATTCGGCCATTTATTATTTTAAAATGAGTTTTTAATTATTTATGACGTGGCAGCACCTGACTGGTCCACGGGGAAAGTCGACCCCCGGTCAACTCCCCCCCCCTTGGATCACGTCTTTCTCGGATCCGATTTTTGACTCGATATCTCCAAATATTTCCGAATCGATCCGAACTCCATCCACTCAAACCCAGGGCTCCGATTGCCAAGGAACGATCCATGATCTTCGCGTCCACCTCCTTTTAGGGATCCGCTCCTTGGAATGCTAACCCGATCCACATCTTATCGGACCCATCATTATATATAGCATCGCCTCCGGCAGCCATTTCACGCATCTCTGGTCCTCCCCCTCGACGCCAAGGAACTCCTCTGGCTTGCTTGAGTGATAGCGGTGCTCTCCGAAGTGGAAGTGAGGCTCGAGGCATCGGGAAGCCTCTGATCCGGCAGCCTTCGCCGCCGTACGCCGCCGCGAGCGCGCCCTGCCTCGGGAACCGACGCCCCCTTGCAGGCAATGACCCCGGAGCCCCCCGAGCTCCAGCCTAGTCAACTACATCCACCGGGTAACTTCTTTAGGCCGTAGGTTAGCGTAGATTTCGATTTTTCATTTTAGGTTCCTGAAGCTCCGCCGCTCTCGCCCGTCGTCTTCGTCCAACCATTTGCCCATCTGACCACGCCACCACCTTTACGAGCCTTCTCCTCACCTTCTCCACCTACCCATCCCCCCTGACTCGCCCCGGAGCAGGAACCCGGTCCTCCTCTGCCGTCGCTCGCTGGAGGACCTCCACACCGACGCATCTCCTATCCATTTCGTGCTTTGACGGGTCAAGGCAGTTTGCCCTCGACCCATCTTTCTTCCTGTGCAGGTCAGATCGTCCGGAGGGCCTCATCTGGAGGTTAACAGCTCAGACACAGGTGCTCCAGGTCTGCACCTTCGCGGGAGCTCTCCAGCGCTCCCCACCATCATCGGAGTAGTTCATCCGTTGCGGGACTTTACGGCGGAGCCAATCCGCATCTCAGAAGCAGCAGAGGAGGTCCATCGTGCGTACATCGGGCCGACGAAGCTCGCCGGCCAACTGTTCTTCCTGGACCCTCAGCTACCGTCCGATTAGCCCTCCAGCTCCAGATGTGATCTCACTCGTCGATTTGAGGAGCCAACCAGCCGTCCGATCCATTGAAGGCTTGATCAGGTTCACACGATCAGACGAAGAGACACCCACTGCTCCAGACCGTTCGATCTACACGTATCTTCTTCAACGCCGTTGATCCAACGAGGTTTTAGCCACTGCCTTCCACCGTCAGATCTGATACGTGGCAGACCCTCAGCCGCCCGATCCGAGCGGGAGTTTCCTTTGTTGTGCGTTGCGCATCCTCCACCGACTGATCAGACACGTGGCGCGCATCTAGCTCCTCGGATAATAAAGGGTAATTTACCCTTAGGCCCTTTTTCCTTTTTGTCTTTATTATTCAGCCATGTAAATAGTTTAGACAGTTCATTTTGTTTTGGTTAATTTGCATTGAGAACCTGGTAGTTTACTTTATTTGCAATTTAGTCCCTGTTTGTGGTGACCACGTGCATCGACACGTGCTTTAGTGGGCTTTTTGCAATATAATCTCTGTAGTTCCTGCATGTTATGTTTTGAATGATTTAAAATAGGAATTGCATTTTAGTCCTTCCACACCTGGTCCACGTGCGCGGTGCGTGTTTTCTTGGAAGTTTTGCACTTTCGGCTCTGAGGTTTTCTGACTTGTTACTTTTTGGCCCGTCAGAGATATTTTTATTACGATCAGGTTATTATTACTGTGGGCTCTTGATTGTTTTAAATAAAATATCAAATCTACTCCAAATCAAGTGAAAATTTGACACGTGGCTCCTTCCATGTGTAGAACTTTTACTAAATTTTGGGAAATTTTTGGAGCCCATTTACTATTTTTAAAAATTCAAAAACAGTTGTTTTTCTTCCTGTCCAGTTTTAAAAATCACAAAAAAAATATTAAAATACTTTAAAAATTACAAAAAAAAATTATATATTGTTTGTCTTGCTGTGTTTGATTTTCTGACAAATTTTGGTCATTTTTGGACTTATAAAAACTATAAAAATTATAAAACCCCTAAATACCCATAAAAATTCTAATAATTAAAAGAAAAATCTAAAAACAATAAACTCAGTGCCTAAATTTTCCTTGTATTTCACACTTTACAGGAAAGTTACCTACATGCTTAGATACTGCCATTATCTATTTTATTTTGGCCCTCCAAGTCTGATTGGACAGTAACATTCTTTTCTTTTTTTGTTTTATTTTTCTAAAATTCCATAAAAAGCAGAAAAACCACAAAAATTAACCAAAAATAGTAAAAAATATAAAAAAAATACAAAAACATTTTTGTTTGAATTTTTGGGTGAATTTTGAGTAGTTAAATAATTGTGTGAAGTTGCTTGTTCCCTTGTTTTCCCTATTTTCCTTATTATCTAAAAATCCAAAAAATGTAAAAATATTAAAAATCCACCAAAAATAATTTTCTCTTGTGTATTTTCACTTTCGACTACTTCGTAGGCCGCTAGGCCATCACGTGCTCCCTGAGTCCGACCCTGGTCGCTATACCAGGCTTATCTAATAGCAAGACCGCTATCTTGAGTTTTATCGTGTTTTGATCTTTCTTTGGTGGTCGAATAATTTTTCTTGATTGAGCACCCGAGTGATTGAGGTTGCAACGACCTTAGCTCTACCTTTACCTTAGCTGCTCGACTTTTGTGCTCATCATAAGGACCATTGCAAAAATTATGGCATTGAATATGATATTTGTCACTAATTTCAATTGTATAAAATATAATTATGCAGTGAATAATATCATCATTATATATTTAGCAACAAATGATATAATAATGGGTTAAAAAATAGCATCACTATATATTCATTTTTCGGTATTGATTGTAAATGTAATAGCAATGACTTTTTAAATTATTCGATGGTATAGCTTTATTTTGTTGTATTTTTTAGGGATGTCAGCGGGTCGGGTTCGAGGCGAGTATTAGTATTCGAAAATCCATACCTATTTATAAAATCATTATCTAAACCCATATATTTTTTAAATGGGTAGTTTTAAGCGGATACCTATATACCCATCAGTATCCATGTACCCTGCGGGCATAAAATCCATACAACCGATATAAAATCAAATCTTAAAATCATCATTTATAAAATGGGAAAATTGTGTATGCCCCCTAGGGGGAGCTAACTTAGCTCCCCCCGCCCTTTTTTCACAAATTTTTTTTTATTTTTTTGAAATCTAAAACCGTGTAAATTCATTATTAAATCCCTACATTCTGTCATTCAAATTTCATGCGAAACAAAAAATCCTACGACCTCCATCTAGACGGGGTCGATTTAAAAAATCTTGTTACCGTTAAAAAATGATTGTCTGGATGGAGGTCTTAAGAGTCTCTGCTTCGCACGAAATTTTAATGACATAATATAGGGATATAGTGATGAAATTCCACGAAAGAAAATTTCAAAAAAAATAAAAAAAACCGGGCGAAATGAGGCGGGGGGAGCCAAGTTAGCTCCCCTGGGGGCAGCCCCATTTTACTCTTATAAAATATATTCTTACAAAAATGTAATAAAAGTAAGTTATACAAAAATTTTACACACACATTTAACATCGTCAATGTAATTAATTAAAGGTATAAATTATTTGAGGATATTGGACATATATATATTGAATGGAAATATTGAAGATGCAGAAGACGTTGGCATTTAATTCATGTGTAACACATAATATCTAAGTTCCATGCGGGGATGTTAAATTTATGCAACACGTGTGGCAGGAGTATCATGGATTTATATTAATTGGAAGTTTGTTCATATTGGATTAAAAATATATGTATATTGGAGATATAAAAAGATAATTGAATCTGAATTAGTGAATTAATTAGGTGAGTATAGAAAGACTTTTATAGAAATGAGTTGAAACCAAGTAGGTGTTGGTTAGTGACGACACGAAAATCGACGCGACTAAGGTGGAAAATAAATCACAATGTCGTTGTCCTTAATCGACCAATTCGGTCAACGAGAAAATTTTGTATTTAAACCACTTCAGATAAGATAAAAATCGATGAAAACAAATGTAAGCGGTCTTCGCTATTCTTTTTACCTGGTATAGCGATCCAGGGTCGAACACAAGGAGCACGATTGAAAAACTAAGTAGTCAAATTTCAAAGAAGCTAATTTTTAGTGGTTTTTGATTTTTTTTATAAATTTTTTAGAATTTTTAATATGTGAAGGAAAATAAAGAAAGTATAAACAAGCACACTTAAGCAATTTATTTAACACATCAAAAATCAAGCAAAAATTCCAGAAAAATTGTTTTTATGTTTTTTAAGTTTTTAAATGTTTTTGGTGAATTTTTGATATTTTTCTAATGGGTAAATTATTTTCTAAAAATCTAACAGTGCTAAAAATGAAAGGTACTGTCCAGCAAGGCTTAAGACCCAAAAATAAAATATTTATGGATCTCAACAAGCCCTGAGGTAATTTTCCTGTAATCTAGAAAGAATAAGGAAAATTTGGGCACCTAAATTATTGTTTTTGGATTTTTATGTTATTTATTATAATTTTTATGAGTTTTTAGGGGTTTTTAGATTTTTAGGGTTTTTACGCAATGAAAAATAGCCAAAATTGGCTAGAAAATCAAACAACAAGCAAGAAACAGTAGCTAATTTTTTTAGAATTTTTGGGGGTGATTTTATAATTTTTTGGTATTTTTATATCTAGACAGTAGCTAAAAGCAAGGTTTTTTGAATTTTTAAAAATACTAAATGAAATCAGAAGTGTCCTCAAAAATCCCTAAAATTCCTACACCATGGCAGGAGCCATGTGTCAAAATCTCATGGGATTTGGAGGTAATTTGATATTTTATTCAAAAATGCAAAGTGGGCACAGTGCACAAGGACGTAAGTGCAAATACCCGAGAATCTGGGGGCCAAGGTGCAAAATTCCCAGCAAGTCACGCGCGTGGCGCGTGGCTGGGGCACACAGGGACCAACTGGTAATAAAAACCAAGTCTTAGGGCCTTTTGATAACTCGTATCAAAAGCCCAGGGACTTGGTTGCAAAAAGCCCAATAAAATGCGCACATGCGTAATAAAAACACTCACAGGGGCATAATCGCAATTACTCAAAAATATTCATTCATTTCATAACAACCCAGTTCTACAGGACAAAAGATATAAAATGCCCAATACAACACGTGACGAAGCACGTGGTCACATGCACACAGGGGCATACATGCAATTAAAACTAAGCACAAGGTCCATCATGCAATTTACCCTACGTAAATAAAGTTCTAAAAATATTTACAGGACTGGAAATGAAATGACAAACTAAGAGGGGGCCCTAAGATATTTACCCCTTTATTGGTCGACGGCCAGATGCGCGCCACGTGGTGGATCCAAAGGCTCGGGACGGCGGGCGCTCTTCTTCGGTGTCTCTTGGGCTCGATCGACGGTGGAGGCGAGGACACGTGGAAGATCTCACGGTGCTGGGCTCCGGTGCCTCTCTCCTGTGCTGCAACGGTCCGGATGAGCTCCTCAGATAGATCGACGGCTGCTGCTCCTCGAGGAATGGATGGCTGAGATCAAAACTGGAGGTCGAGGCTGATCGGACGGCGGCTGAAGATCCTGGAAGAACAAGTCGCTGGCGACTTTCGCCGGGCTCGTGCGTGCGCTAGGATCCTCTGGAGAGCCTTCTGGAGGTCGGAGAAGAACCGCGGAAGGCTCCCGCGTCTGCTGGTGGTCTCCGACGAGCGCACCGAGCTCCGAGGAGCTCGGTCGAAGGCGGCGGAGCCGGGTCTCCTGGCTGGATGGCGAAGGGTCTCAGATGACCCTTGTCTTGACCTGAAAAGCAAACCAGAAGACTCACGGGTCGAGGGCAAATTGCCTCGACCCGGTTAGGCGGCGTGAAGGTGCATGGTGCGTCAAAATGGAGAGCTCCGGCGAAGGTGGTCGGCGGAGGAGCTCGATTCCCAGATCCTGTGCGATCTGGGTTGGGTGAATGGGCGAAGAAGATGCGGAGAGGTCTGGCGGAGATGATGGTCGGGTCGGAATGGAAGATGGGGTATCGGAGGTGGCTGGCAACGGCGGCGGAGCTACGCGAACAGTAAACTAAAAATCGAAAGCTACGCTAATCTATGGCCTAAGGAATCTACCTGGGTGGAGCGGAAGACTATGCTGGAGCTTGGCTAGCTCCCGGTCGTAGCCTCGAAGGGCGTCAAGGCCTGAGGCTCGATGCTCACGCAGGTGGCGGAGCAACGGCGGCGAAACACGCCGGATC
Organism: Ottelia alismoides; assembly: GCA_037367405.1. Taxonomy (NCBI): domain Eukaryota; kingdom Viridiplantae; phylum Streptophyta; class Magnoliopsida; order Alismatales; family Hydrocharitaceae; genus Ottelia; species Ottelia alismoides. The sequence goes on along the minus strand of JAZKJV010001452.1, from coordinate 31,222 downwards.
AATGGTCGGGGCACCCTCTCCTCACTGCAACAGGGGCAAACGCGAGCTGTCACCTCGGTGATTGCTCTGGAGGTCACGGGAATGAGAATGGCGAGCCAAAGATGAGGCGCGGAGGCGGCGGAGGGAATTCTATATATAAGTGCAGGCCCGATTAGGGTTAGGTGGATGCAGCGATGGAAGGCGTGGATTTCATGGCGAAAGATCTGGCGGGGAAGACGGATGATCGGCGAAGAATCCGGGCACGGGGTTTGCGTGGGAGACAGGCTGGAGACGCGTGGAAAAATCGGCGAAGGCGGGGCGGCGCACATCTTCCAGAAAAGGAAGGAGTCCGCGGGGGAGTTGACCGGGGTCAACAATCCCCCGTGGACCAATCAGGGGCTGCCACGTTTTTATTTTTTTGTTTATTTAATTTAAGGTAGAAAAAGGCCGAATTAAGAAAAACTCAAAACATGAAATATTTTTCTTTTATTTTTTTCTATTTTTTGGTGATTTTTAATTAATTTTTGGAAATAAAAATAGGGTAGCTATATATATAGGTATATGTACACTATATAGATTTTAATTTTTGATTTTTTATTTGTTATTTTTATGTATTTTTATGCCCATTTTATATTTTATTTATTTACATCATAAAATAAAGAACAAAATGGTATTTTTATTTTATTTTAATTATTTATATTCATAGGTTAAATAAATAGTTATATACATTTATATACATGGTATATACACTGTATTTTTGTATTTTTAATTTTTGTTGTTTTTATTTGATTTTTGTTGTGTTTCTTTTTATTTGCTTTATTTACAAAATATACCTTAGAATATTCACAAAAAGTTTTGAAAATAAATACATTTATTTATAGGATTAAATAAATAAAGGATGATGGTCTATACACATGGTGAAAGGGCATTTTTGAATTTTTGATTTTTAAATTTTTATTTTGTTTTTAATAGTTTCTAAATATACACAAAATATGTACAAGCATATTTTTGGGTGAGGAAAATATAATTTTATTTATTTACAGAAGTATATACACATGAGCTCCTATCTCCCTCTACTTTGTCTTTTATGCGGTCAGGCCCATGTTGAGCCCTCCCTTGGGTTAGGTTGCTCAATATTTATTCTAAATATTTCCCTCTTTTTCTTTTTACTCTTTATTCTTTTATTTTTGCACAAAAACATGCTAATTATATCTTTTTACACAATGCATGCTTTTGGTAATTATTTGTATTTACACATATTTACATGTATTTGCAAAGGTTTTTGTAGCTAAAATAGGAGAATAAAGAGTGATGAATGGGTATTCATCACCCCCTATGCTTTAACTTTGCTAGTCCCTTAGCAAACACTTATTTGAAAAAAAAAGTGAAAAAGAAAGAAAAAGAAAAAGAAAAAGAGGATGTACATGGATCAGGGTTGAATTATTAAACTTTCCTTCATTAACTTGAAATATGGAGCTCGATCAGATCTTTGGATTATTAATGTGTCGGAACCTTATTTAGACTTAAGCTTAAAACTCAACAGCCTCCAAGTTCCATCAATCTATGGGCAAGACTCCTCAATAAACCAGATCAGAACAAGTCTACATACACAAACTCTAATGACCATGAATCTTTCCATGCGGTGTAAGTGATATGTGGCTCCCCACCTCAGAAGTAACAAAGAAACAACCTCCCTCAACCTGGTAACTCTAATGCCTCGGTCTAGCAACTCTTTCCTCGAGAAGCGGGGTATTCCCTTCTAAGTTCAAGTGCAACCGGCTCAAGAAGAGGGGGTAGAAGTATAGAGTTTTGGAAGCTTAGCCAGTGTAGCTAAGTCTCCCGCTGCAAGCTTCATGAGATGTAACATTGATACCATAAGCTTTTGCTTTATTTGACTATGTACACTCCGGCGGGGTTATTAAATTTTCAATCCGACCCACCACTTTTTTTTTGAGTTCTTTTTGCATTTTTGCATTTTTTTTTATTTTTATTTTTTTTTTTAAGAACTTCTGTACAACGTATCTACATGGTGCAGCATATAAGAAATTTTCCCCTTGAGCCAGTAGACTATCCCTCTTTTGAAGCTTTATTGCAACCCACAGCTTCTGTCTTTAGCCTTCATCACCACTAGACCAAGTTGAGGTGCACTTCCTTCACTATAAGAAGAAGAGAGGTTCCGCCTAGAAGTACTACCCTCATATGCTACCCCAAGCCAAAGGAAACTGCCTCCTCACCACCTCATCCATGGAGAGCCATGTGTAAGTGCAGGTGCAAGTCAAGCCATTGTCTCTAAGAGCCATGCGTGTGTTGTTAAGTGCTCTACTTAGGCTCATCAAGATGACATATGCTCATAGCCTAGTGGACTCAAAGAATTAAGTCCTTATGGACCTGAAAAGCCTTAACCCTAAGTCCTATAAGGTTCCTCTTAAAGTTAAGTGGATTAAGATCTTATTCAAGCTCCATTTCTCAATTTAATTCCAGGCTTAGTTTAAGTGTCAACTCTTATCCAAGAAAAACTCTATACATATATTTACACAAGATGCTATTTACAAATATTTTACAATCATGCAAAATTTTTGAAAAATGTTTTGAAATCATGGATGATGATGCATGAAGTGCAAGTTTTGCAAAAAGATATTTACACACATTTACACAAGATTTTTGCAAACTTTTGATTTTCAAAACATTTTGGAAAAATTTTGTACTATATACATAATTTTGATACAAAAATATTTACACAAGCTTTACACAAAAGATTTTTGAAATCATTTTTACAAAAAAATACTTTATACCCTAGCTATGTATGTGCAAGGATAGAAGAGGTTTATGTACATGAAAAATTTTTAAATTTTTGTGATTTTTAGCCATTTTATTTATTAACACACTCACACAAAGTACGAGTTATGGCTAAAGTATATATGAAATATATACACACCCCCCCTATACTTAGCTCGAACGATGTCCTCAGAGTGATCAAGAGCGATGAAGAAGACATAACTCGTGCTTAGTAAAAGGGAAGTGAAAAGGAATGGCTAAGTACAGAAACGAATAAATGAATAGAATAAGAGGAACTCGGTGGTCTCCCCCTATACTTAGGATTAACTAATCCTAAGTATAGTAAGCTGTACATAAAGGGAGATCCGAGTGAAGAAAATACAGAGTCTGCCCCCCCTATACTTAGGGTAAAATATCCCTAAGTATAGGCAGCAAAAACAGGAGCAGAAAGAATGAAAAGAATACTCGCAGGTCCGACATTCCCCCCTATACTTAGGGTAAAGTACACCCTAAGTATAGCATAATCACAGGATGAGAAAAGGGATGTGGGACTAAAGAATAGAATGATATGGACAACTGGATCTATACAGGCGGAAGAACAGTGAAAATCAGGCGTGAGATGCAAAAGATGTGAGTCAAAAGACCACATCTCACGCAAAATGAATAGCGGCAATAATAACGTCCCGCGGCTCATGATCTAGAAATGGCTTGAGCCGCTGGCCGTTCACTCGAAAGGTACTCTCAGAGGATAACTCAGATATATCAATGCTACCGTTATCGTGTACCTTTCTGACCAAGTAAGGTCCCTTCCATTTGCTCTGTAGCTTTCCTGGAAATAATCTGAGCCTCGCATCAAACAACCATACTTTCTGTCCAATCTCAAAATGCTTGTGGCTGATATGAGAATCATGCCACTCCTTCACTTTCTCCTTATAATGTAGGCTGTTTGAGAAAGCTGTATCTCTAAGCTCTTCCAAGGCGGCTAGCTCTGCCCTCCTCTGGTCTCCTATACCATCTGGATCCATGAGAATATCTGTGACTGCCCAAAGTGACTTGTGCCTCAGCTCAACAGGTAGATGGCACGGCTTGCCATAAACGAGGCGAAAGGGAGATGTACCCAATGGAGTCTTGAAAGACGTCCGATATGCCCACAAGACCGAGTCCAAAAGCTGTGACCAATTCTTTCGGTCAGGGCGGACGACTTTCTGCAAAATATTCTTGATCTCCCTATTCGACACCTCAGCTAGACCATTTGTCTGTGGATGGTATGGTGTGGCAACACGATGGTCTATGCTGAACTCGTTGGCAAGGGCCTTCACCTGGTCGTTGATGAAATGAGACCCCCCATCAGAAATCAGAACTCGTGGAACCCCGAACCGCATGATGATGTGTTTCTTCAAAAATCTGCAACTGTCTTCGCATCAGCGGCTCGGGCGGGGATAGCCTCAACCCAACGACTAACGTAATCTACGGCCAACAGAATGTACTCGAATCCCTGACTCTTAGGGAATGGACCCATGAAATCGATGCCCCATGCGTCAAAAACCTCACAGAAGTGAATGGGCTGCATCGGCATCATATCACGTTGTCCACAAGTGCCCATCCTCTGACAGTCAGTACACCTCTTCACGAACTCATCAGAGTCCTTGAAGAGTGTAGGCCACCACAAGCCGGATTGGAGCACTTTCTGTGCCGTTCTCCTCCCAGAGTGATGTCCTCCTGCCTCAAGCTTGTGGCAGTAAGTGAGGACACTATGATGCTCCTCCTGAGGAATACACCGACGCCAGATGCTATCCCCTCCTTCGTGGTAAAGGATGGGATCCTCCCAGTGGTAGGACTTGGCCTTCGCAAGGAAGGTCTCAAGCCTCTGCCTGGGCCAATCTTGTGGGACTTTCCCAGCAACGAGAAAGTTCACAATATCGGCATACCACGGGAGTGAGGTGATAGCAAGGATCGCCTCATCTGGGAAGGTATCATGAATGGGATCAATCTGCTCAGAATCCTCAGGCAGCTCTAATCGGGAGAGATGATCCGCCACCACATTCTTGACTCCAGGCTTATCCTTGATCTCAATGTCGAACTCCTGGAGTAGAAGGATCCATCTAGTAAGTCTGGCCTTGGCATCCTTCTTTGACATGAGGTACCTGATGGCGGTGTGGTACAAAGTCACTCTAGATCCAATGATATACGATCTGAACTTATCTAGCGCAAACACTACTGCTAGCATCTCCTTCTCTGTGACCGTATAATTCCGCTGGGCAGAATCCAATGTGCGGCTAGCATAGTGTATGGCAAATGGAACTCCGTCCCTCCTCTGTCCTAGCACGGCCCCTACGGCAAAATCAGAGGCATCCGTCATGATCTCGAATGGGAGAGACCAATCGGGTGGCTGAAGGACAGGAGCCTCAATAACACGCTGTTGGAGAGTCTCAAAGGATGAAAGACACTTGTCATCGACAAGGAACTCGGTGTCTTTCGTCAAGAGGTCAGTCAACGGTCGGGCAATCTTGCTGAAATCCTGAATGAATCTCCTATAAAAACCAACGTGCCCCAGAAATGACCGTAGCTGCTTTAAATTGGACGGCGGTGCGAGTTTTCTAATGACGTCAACCTTGGCCGGATCAACCTCCATGCCCCTGTTGGAGATGATGTGGCCAAGCACCGTCCCTTGAGTCACCATGAAGTGACTCTTCTCCCAAGACAGAACCAAGCGGGTAGCAATACATCGCTGGAGCACTCGGTCTAGGCAGTCAAGACAGGAATCGAATCCGTCGCCGTAAACCGAGAAGTCATCCATGAAGACCTCCAAACACTCCCCTACCATGTCCGAAAAGATCGACAGCATGCACCTCTGAAAAGTCGCAGGGGCATTGCATAGCCCGAATGGCATGCGTCGAAAAGCATATGTGCCGAAGGGACAGGTGAAGGTGGTCTTCTCCTGATCCTCAGGAGCGATGGCCACCTGATTGTAGCCCGAGTACCCATCCAGGAAGCAATAATGGCTCTTCCCTGCCAGTCTCTCTATGATCTGATCAATAAAAGGCAGGGGAAAGTGGTCCTTCTTGGTGGCCTGGTTGAGTCTCCTGTAGTCAACGCAGACCCTCCAAGAGGTGGGTACTCGTGTAGCAATCTCCTCTCCCGACTCACTGATCACAGTCGTGATGCCAGTCTTCTTGGGCACCACATGCAAGGGGCTAACCCACTTGGAGTCGGAAATGGGATAAATAAAATCTGCACTCCACCATTTTGATATTTCCTTTATGACAACTTCTCTCAGGTTGGGGTTCAGTCGCCGCTGGAACTCACGCGACGGCTTTGCCCCTTCCTCGAGATAGATATGGTGGGAGCACAACGAGGGACTAATCCCATGGAGATCTGCTACGCTCCATCCAATTGCCTTGCGGTTCTTTTCAAGAACCTCCATCAGACGGGATTCTTGTTCTCCAGTCAGATCGGCGGAGATGATGACTGGGTACATCTCAGACTCTCCCGCAAGGAATCGATACTTCAGCGAAGTAGGGAGCGGCTTTAGTTCTGGACAGCTGGGTGCTGGCAAATCTGGCTTCTGAAGAAGATGTGTGTATGCTGACAATTCTACCAAATCTGCCTGGGAAAATGATAACGAACTCTCACAAACTGGATCTGGAGAAGGCGGGTCCTCTGCATTGTCTCTAATCTGCTCTGCCTCTACCTCCTCCTCATCTGTAGGCTCAGGTGGATCCAGGTCTGGCATCTGATCATCACAATCTGCCCAATCAGACTCTGAATCCGAGGGATCTGTATCAACTGCGGTGGCATCAGTACCACCGTAGAGCAAGGTGGCCTCAGTACCACCATCACTGAAAATCGTGTCGCGATCAAGGTCCGACTCTGCTGACTCAATAGTATCCTGAACCAGGGCTGTGCTCTCCAGACCATCCTCTGCTATCATCTCTGCATCAGCTGTATCTGAATATGAGAGGATGGTCTGCGCTGCAGGATCTGCCCAAGCTGCCTCATCATCTGTGATCACAAAATCACAGTCCTGGTGGATGTCTGGCTCTGCGTCTGTCAGCTGCTCTGAATCTGTACTGCCCTCTGAGCGGGATCTATCTCTGGCTCTGTGGTCCTTAACCGTCTCTATTTGTATACTCTCGCCCTGGACGCGAAAGAATACCTTCCCATTGTCATGGTCAGTCACCGCCTTGGCTGTGGCCAAGAACGGGCGACCGAGGATGATGGGGGAATCGGTCAACGAGTCAGGGGTCTCCATGTCCAGTACTACAAAGTCCACGGGGAATTGCAAACCCTGAATCGTGACGACAACGTCTCGCAATAACCCCTTTGGCCTCTTGACAGACCGATCAGCAAACTGAAGGTATGTCCTGCTCTGTCTAAGAGTGCCCAACTCTAAGTGGTCGAGAAGGGCTGCCGGAAGAAGGTTGATCGACGATCCGCTATCTAATAGAGTACGGTCGAACCTCTGCTCACTAATCTGACATCTGACATACGGGGCTCCTAAATCTGGCCTCTTGGTCGGCAGATGGTTCTGGATCGCGTGACACGTGGCTTTGGTCAACACATGAATCTCTGTGGTTTTATTCCTCTTCTTCCTCCTGACTGTGGTCCTGTCTCTCAAGGATCGCTGAAGAAGAGGGATGTGCTGCAAAGCCTCATTGAGGGTCAGCTGGATGTGAAATCGGTCTATCATGCCCTGGCTGAACTCCTCCTGCTCTCTCTTTTTTGGATCTTTTTCTTTTTTCTTCCCCTTCCCTAACTCAAGGGCTTTAGGAAAGGGGATCACAGGGTCCTTCTCAGATGAAGGACTAGGAATAGGCCTAGACGGTTCGACAACTGGATCCTCACATACATCATACACCACAGTGGGATCAGAAGAAACTAAACCTTTTCCTTTATTCAAATTAGAGTTCTGAGTAACATTCATACGAGGAGAGACAACATCTTTATCAAAATGAATATTGGTGGCCTCAGTACCACCTCTAGCTGGCTCTACAACTAGACGTCTTGCGGCTTCAGTACCGCGGTCTGGCTCGGCTCTGCTGGTGGCGTCAGTACCACCTCCTCGATATGGTGAAGCGGCGGCCTCAGTACCGCCGGTGGAATCAGCATCTCTGGTGGCATCAGGACCACCGTTATCATCATGTGCGGCTTCAGTACCGCACTCCTCTTCCTCATCTGGCGCTCTAGATGGATTCCCGCGTTGTCGCTCAGATGAGGCGCCGCCTGCTGGTCTTCTACCGCTCCTAAGTGTGACAAAATCAGCATCAAATAGATCCGACGATATATCATCAAATGAGTCACTAGAAGTGGTAGGCTCAGTGTGAACTACCTGCTCAGACTTCCTCTTCAAGCTATTCGGATTAGGCTCGATCTGTGCAGGGATGGCGGCCTTCCCTCTCATCAGGTCCCGCATTTCCTGGCGGAACTCATCCATCTCCCGTCTAAATGTAGCCTGCTGCTCTGTGAAGAGGCGGGCTAGATCATCCATGGCGGGGCTCTCATGGGAGCCCGACGGGTTGCCTCTCTGGTACTGAGGCTGCTGGACCTGGTGCTGCTGCTGCTGAGAGGGGTAAGAGGAAGGATGCTGCTGCTGGTGAGCCTGCTGCTCACGTCTCCAATTCTGTCCCTGCTGCTGGTAGGGACGAGGTACGAAGGACGATGGCTGGTGTGGCTGATATGCTGGGGGCTGCTGGTGATCTCTCTGCTGGGAGTACTGCCCTCCCTGACCGGCTGGCTGCTGTTGGGACTGGTTACCCCCATTCCCCCACCTGAATCCGGGATGGTCTCTTCAGATTCCAGGTTGAGGGCGGTCATACCAAATCCCGTTGACATCCATCAACGGTTCCGCATCGTAAGGGGCTGGTGGGAGTACATCCAGAGGCTGATCCGGCTGATATACTACCATCTGTAAGTCTGGAGATGGTGGTGACTGGTAAGAGGGCTGCTGCTGCTGGTACGGCTCCGCCTGTACAAGGTGAACTTGTCTAGGCTGCTGCAAGGAGCTGGAGCGCTGGGACGAGCTGCGGCTGCCACCGGAATCGCTTCGCGACTGAAGACGGGGCTGAGAAGCCGTCTGTGCCTCTTGAAGACACAAGAGATGGGTCTTCACGTCGCTCAGAGTTTGTGCCATCTGCTCCATCTGAGTTATGCCCTGGCACTGCTTCTTCTCTATTATTTCCATGCGGTCCAACTTCTCGCTGATAATCCCCATGTCCGCAGCGGCCGACTCTGCCTGTGCGGCTGCAACTGCGGACGAACTGGATGGACCTGCATCAACCCGTGCTATCCGCTGGTATTGCACGGGTCCTGGCGGCTGCTGAGATCTCTGTGTGTACAACCGAGTCTGGGACATCACCATGTAATTTTCGGCCATCTCCTCGTAAATGGCCCAGACTTGGTTGTGGTCCTTGGCAAAGTAGGACCCGCCGCAAGAAGCATTTACCAGACCCTGAAGCTCTGGCGTCATCCCACTAAAGAAGCTCTGAACTAGGTTCGGCTTGGAAATGTCGTGGTGTGGGCATCTATCCAGAAGCTCTCTGAACCTCTCCCATGCCTCGTGAAATTGCTCGTTAGGGAGCATGGAGAAGTTGTTGATCAGGGCCCTCGCTGCATTCGTCCGCCCGAGTGGATAGTACTTGTTTAAGTATTCGGTGCGGAGCTGCTCCCAGGTGTAAACAAACTTCCCTAGATGCTTCAGCCAGGCGGCTGCTCTATCTGCCAGTGAAAAAGGGAAGGCCATCATCCGAATCGTATCTTGGTCCACACGACGGTCGTGGACAGTGCTACAGATCATCAAAAACTCCTGGAGATGGAGGTGGGGTTCCTCAGTGGCGAGTCCGTGAAAATGAGGAAGCATCTGCAGGGTGTTCGGAGGGAACTTGAAATCCCCCACGATAGCAGGTATCACCACCCACTGGTGCATCAGTGTAGATCCGGGGTTGTGTAACTCCCGCATCGATCTTGCTGCGGCGGCGGCTGCCGCTGCTGCGGCAGCTGCTGCTGCGGCTGCTGCTGCGGCTGCTGCCTCTGCATCAGCGTCAGGAATGTCCTCAGGCTCGCTCTGATCTCTCTCTTCTCGGAGTCGCTCCAACTCCCTCCTCATCTCTATCATGAATGCCCCCTGATCGCGTAACTGCTGCTGAACTGTCTCTAATGATGCGATCAGGGTGGAGTTAATCGCCCCCTGGTCAAATACGACATGCTGCTCTCCCTGCTGACCTCCGGGGTAATCGTCTGATCTGGCGGCCATACCGACGTCTGCAAAATCAGATGAGCCCAACTCAGGTTCTGTCAAATCAATTCGTCTTTCCTCGGGCTCATGTCTCTCAGTAGCAAAAGAAAGGGGATCGAGGGGGAACAGGGTGGAATCGTACTCGGGCCCGGAGAGCTGGTCTAGACTCTCACGGGCCAACCTAGATGATGAAGTAGACTCGCCTGAAAGCGGTGCAGCCAGAGGCTGCCTAAGAGATCGTCTACCCATCATCTTGATCTGGCGAGTTGGGCGGATGGGATCTGGAGAAAATATGATCGCAAAGCAAACCCCCGGTTCACCAACACAACACAATATGAAGACCGTGAAAGCTCGGTCAATTTATCTTGTCAATTTTATTGGGTGAACATACAAAATATCAGAGCGCTTACGTGACCTGTTAGGATACCCGATGCTACTCCAACCGACTGGCCCGCACGGAAGAGTCGGTAGTCAGCTAGAAATAGCACCGGAGGGCTCTATCTAGGGTACGGGTCACTCTCTCGCGCATCCAAACCATACAAGGAAGGGGTTGCTCTCCCCAAGACAAATTTTTAATGTGAGTGTCTTTTAGGGTCAATAATGTTATCCAGTCCCAATTTTTTTGTTTTTCTTTTTAATTTTTTTCAAAATAAATACAAGCGGCCTAACGATTTTTCCGATTCTCCTGATGATTAAGCCAAAAACAGAGGGAGAAGACGAAAAAGCCGATGCGCGAAGAAATCAATGATGCATGCAGAGATAGAAATGCGTACCTTGTCTCCAGCACTCTACATACAAGTGATCCGCGCAGAATTTAAAGACAGAAATAAAACTACCTAAATGATGCAACGGGAAAAACCGAGTCCTAGATGAGCAACTTCTATCGCAGAACCGTCTAACTCAGTTACTCGCCTTCGATCCAAAGAGTCCGGTCTTGGCTTACCCCTCCTCTTCTCGACAGGTCGAGTTCAGGAGTAGCGCTTGTGGGGCAGGCTCGCGGCACGTAGGCTCTCAGGAAAGCAACTAAGTTATTTTTATTATTTATTATTAGTAGGTCCAATTAACGATCTATAGGAACAGATAGGCAGTTAAGTGTGGGGACCCTACTAATTACTGCACAAGCAAGAGAAATTCCTAAATCTAGGGGCTCGAGAAAAACCGCGTAAACACCGGAAAAGGCAGCTAGCTATTAAAACCGCAGAAAAAGCCGCGAAAATCCAAATGGGTCCCCCGAGTACACCGGTACTCGGCGAAACAGACCCGCTAAGTTACAAGTGTCCACAAGTCCAGAGTCTAAGTTATTACAACAAATATTGTTCTCTCTCTCTCTGAAATAAAAATTCCTTCTTCTCTCTCTCTTCCTCCTGCACGGGTCCTCCAAACAGAAGCTCCAAGTCGTCCAAGCAGTACCTCGCACAAAAATCAAAGAGAGAAGGTCAGAAAACAATAATAATATAGAGAGAGACAAAAATAGAAAAATGACTACAAAGCCGTGCTCCCCGGTAACGGCGCCATTCTGACGACACGAAAATCGACGCGACTAAGGTGGAAAATAAATCACAATGTCGTTGTCCTTAATCGATCAATTCGGTCAACGAGAAAATTTTGTATTTAAACCACTTCAGATAAGATAAAAATCGATGAAAACAAATGTAAGCGGTCTTCGCTATTCGTTTTACCTGGTATAGCGATCCAGGGTCGAACACAAGGAGCACGATTGAAAAACTAAGTAGTCAAATTTCAAAGAAGCTAATTTTTAGTGGTTTTTGATTTTTTTATAAATTTTTTAGAATTTTTAATATGTGAAGGAAAATAAAGAAAGTATAAACAAGCACACTTAAGCAATTTATTTAACACATCAAAAATCAAGCAAAAATTCCAGAAAAATTGTTTTTATGTTTTTTAAGTTTTTAAATGTTTTTGGTGAATTTTTGATATTTTTCTAATGGGTAAATTATTTTCTAAAAATCTAACAGTGCTAAAAATGAAAGGTACTGTCCAGCAAGGCTTAAGACCCAAAAATAAAATATTTATGGATCTCAACAAGCCCTGAGGTAATTTTCCTGTAATCTAGAAAGAATAAGGAAAATTTGGGCACCTAAATTATTGTTTTTGGATTTTTATGTTATTTATTATAATTTTTATGAGTTTTTAGGGGTTTTTAGATTTTTAGGGTTTTTACGCAATGAAAAATAGCCAAAATTGGCTAGAAAATCAAACAACAAGCAAGAAACAGTAGCTAATTTTTTTAGAATTTTTGGGGGTGATTTTATAATTTTTTGGTATTTTTATATCTAGACAGTAGCTAAAAGCAAGGTTTTTTGAATTTTTAAAAATACTAAATGAAATCAGAAGTGTCCTCAAAAATCCCTAAAATTCCTACACCATGGCAGGAGCCATGTGTCAAAATCTCATGGGATTTGGAGGTAATTTGATATTTTATTCAAAAATGCAAAGTGGGCATAGTGCACAAGGACGTAAGTGCAAATACCCGAGAATCTGGGGGCCAAGGTGCAAAATTCCCAGCAAGTCACGCGCGTGGCGCGTGGCTGGGGCACACAGGGACCAACTGGTAATAAAAACCAAGTCTTAGGGCCTTTTGATAACTCGTATCAAAAGCCCAGGGACTTGGTTGCAAAAAGCCCAATAAAATGCGCACATGCGTAATAAAAACACTCACAGGGGCATAATCGCAATTACTCAAAAATATTCATTCATTTCATAACAACCCAGTTCTACAGGACAAAAGATATAAAATGCCCAATACAACACGTGACGAAGCACGTGGTCACATGCACACAGGGGCATACATGCAATTAAAACTAAGCACAAGGTCCATCATGCAATTTACCCTACGTAAATAAAGTTCTAAAAATATTTACAGGACTGGAAATGAAATGACAAACTAAGAGGGGGCCCTAAGATATTTACCCCTTTATTGGTCGACGGCCAGATGCGCGCCACGTGGTGGATCCAAAGGCTCGGGACGGCGGGCGCTCTTCTTCGGTGTCTCTTGGGCTCGATCGACGGTGGAGGCGAGGACACGTGGAAGATCTCACGGTGCTGGGCTCCGGTGCCTCTCTCCTGTGCTGCAATGGTCCGGATGAGCTCCTCAGATAGATCGACGGCTGCTGCTCCTCGAGGAATGGATGGCTGAGATCAAAACTGGAGGTCGAGGCTGATCGGACGGCGGCTGAAGATCCTGGAAGAACAAGTCGCTGGCGACTTTCGCCGGGCTCGTGCGTGCGCTAGGATCCTCTGGAGAGCCTTCTGGAGGTCGGAGAAGAACCGCGGAAGGCTCCCGCGTCTGCTGGTGGTCTCCGACGAGCGCACCGAGCTCCGAGGAGCTCGGTCGAAGGCGGCGGAGCCGGGTCTCCTGGCTGGATGCCGAAGGGTCTCAGATGACCCTTGTCTTGACCTGAAAAGCAAACCAGAAGACTCACGGGTCGAGGGCAAATTGCCTCGACCCGGTTAGGCGGCGTGAAGGTGCATGGTGCGTCGAAATGGAGAGCTCCGGCGAAGGTGGTCGGCGGAGGAGCTCGATTCCCAGATCCTGTGCGATCTGGGTTGGGTGAATGGGCGAAGAAGATGCGGAGAGGTCTGGCGGAGATGATGGTCGGGTCGGAATGGAAGATGGGGTATCGGAGGTGGCTGGCGACGGCGGCGGAGCTACGCGAACAGTAAACTAAAAATCGAAAGCTACGCTAATCTATGGCCTAAGGAATCTACCTGGGTGGAGCGGAAGACTATGCTGGAGCTTGGCTAGCTCCCGGTCGTAGCCTCGAAGGGCGTCAAGGCCTGAGGCTCGATGCTCACGCAGGTGGCGGAGCAACGGCGGCGAAACACGCCGGATCAATGGTCGGGGCACCCTCTCCTCACTGCAACAGGGGCAAACGCGAGCTGTCACCTCGGTGATTGCTCTGGAGGTCACGGGAATGAGAATGGCGAGCCAAAGATGAGGCGCGGAGGCGGCGGAGGGAATTCTATATATAAGTGCAGGCTCGATTAGGGTTAGGTGGATGCAGCGATGGAAGGCGTGGATTTCATGGCGAAAGATCTGGCGGGGAAGACGGATGATCGGCGAAGAATCCGGGCACGGGGTTTGCGTGGGAGACAGGCTGGAGACGCGTGGAAAAATCGGCGAAGGCGGGGCGGCGCACATCTTCCAGAAAAGGAAGGAGTCCGCGGGGGAGTTGACCGGGGTCAACAATCCCCCGTGGACCAATCAGGGGCTGCCACGTTTTTATTTTTTTGTTTATTTAATTTAAGGTAGAAAAAGGCCGAATTAAGAAAAACTCAAAACATGAAATATTTTTCTTTTATTTTTTTCTATTTTTTGGTGATTTTTAATTAATTTTTGGAAATAAAAATAGGGTAGCTATATATATAGGTATATGTACACTATATAGATTTTAATTTTTGATTTTTTTATTTGTTATTTTTATGTATTTTTATGCCCATTTTATATTTTATTTATTTACATCATAAAATAAAGAACAAAATGGTATTTTTATTTTATTTTAATTATTTATATTCATAGGTTAAATAAATAGTTATATACATTTATATACATGGTATATACACTGTATTTTTGTATTTTTAATTTTTGTTGTTTTTATTTGATTTTTGTTGTGTTTCTTTTTATTTGCTTTATTTACAAAATATACCTTAGAATATTCACAAAAAGTTTTGAAAATAAATACATTTATTTATAGGATTAAATAAATAAAGGATGATGGTCTATACACATGGTGAAAGGGCATTTTTGAATTTTTGATTTTTAAATTTTTATTTTGTTTTTAATAGTTTCTAAATATACACAAAATATGTACAAGCATATTTTTGGGTGAGGAAAATATAATTTTATTTATTTACAGAAGTATATACACATGAGCTCCTATCTCCCTCTACTTTGTCTTTTATGCGGTCAGGCCCATGCTGAGCCCTCCCTTGGGTTAGGTTGCTCAATATTTATTCTAAATATTTCCCTCTTTTTCTTTTTACTCTTTATTCTTTTATTTTTGCACAAAAACATGCTAATTATATCTTTTTACACAATGCATGCTTTTGGTAATTATTTGTATTTACACATATTTACATGTATTTGCAAAGGTTTTTGTAGCTAAAATAGGAGAATAAAGAGTGATGAATGGGTATTCATCACCCCCTATGCTTTAACTTTGCTAGTCCCTTAGCAAACACTTATTTGAAAAAAAAAAGTGAAAAAGAAAGAAAAAGAAAAAGAAAAAGAGGATGTACATGGATCAGGGTTGAATTATTAAACTTTCCTTCATTAACTTGAAATATGGAGCTCGATCAGATCTTTGGATTATTAATGTGTCGGAACCTTATTTAGACTTAAGCTTAAAACTCAACAGCCTCCAAGTTCCATCAATCTATGGGCAAGACTCCTCAATAAACCAAATCAGAACAAGTCTACATACACAAACTCTAATGACCATGAATCTTTCCATGCGGTGTAAGTGATATGTGGCTCCCCACCTCAGAAGTAACAAAGAAACAACCTCCCTCAACCTGGTAACTCTAATGCCTCGGTCTAGCAACTCTTTCCTCGAGAAGCGGGGTATTCCCTTCTAAGTTCAAGTGCAACCGGCTCAAGAAGAGGGGGTAGAAGTATAGAGTTTTGGAAGCTTAGCCAGTGTAGCTAAGTCTCCCGCTGCAAGCTTCAT
Source organism: Ottelia alismoides (assembly GCA_037367405.1). Classification (NCBI taxonomy): domain Eukaryota; kingdom Viridiplantae; phylum Streptophyta; class Magnoliopsida; order Alismatales; family Hydrocharitaceae; genus Ottelia; species Ottelia alismoides. The sequence continues at coordinate 15,547 of JAZKJV010001452.1, read as the reverse complement.
GAGATGTAACATTGATACCATAAGCTTTTGCTTTATTTGACTATGTACACTCCGGTGGGGTTATTAAATTTTCAATCCGACCCACCACTTTTTTTTGGAGTTCTTTTTGCATTTTTGCATTTTTTTTTTATTTTTATTTTTTTTTAAGAACTTCTGTACAACGTATCTACATGGTGCAGCATATAAGAAATTTTCCCCTTGAGCCAGTAGACTATCCCTCTTTTGAAGCTTTATTGCAACCCACAGCTTCTGTCTTTAGCCTTCATCACCACTAGACCAAGTTGAGGTGCACTTCCTTCACTATAAGAAGAAGAGAGGTTCCGCCTAGAAGTACTACCCTCATATGCTACCCCAAGCCAAAGGAAACTGCCTCCTCACCACCTCATCCATGGAGAGCCATGTGTAAGTGCAGGTGCAAGTCAAGCCATTGTCTCTAAGAGCCATGCGTGTGTTGTTAAGTGCTCTACTTAGGCTCATCAAGATGACATATGCTCATAGCCTAGTGGACTCAAAGAATTAAGTCCTTATGGACCTGAAAAGCCTTAACCCTAAGTCCTATAAGGTTCCTCTTAAAGTTAAGTGGATTAATATCTTATTCAAGCTCCATTTCTCAATTTAATTCCAGGCTTAGTTTAAGTGTCAACTCTTATCCAAGAAAAACTCTATACATATATTTACACAAGATGTTATTTACAAATATTTTACAATCATGCAAAATTTTTGAAAAATGTTTTGAAATCATGGATGATGATGCATGAAGTGCAAGTTTTGCAAAAAGATATTTACACACATTTACACAAGATTTTTGCAAACTTTTGATTTTCAAAACATTTTGGAAAAATTTTGTACTATATACATAATTTTGATACAAAAATATTTACACAAGCTTTACACAAAAGATTTTTGAAATCATTTTTACAAAAAAATACTTTATACCCTAGCTATGTATGTGCAAGGATAGAAGAGGTTTATGTACATGAAAAATTTTTAAATTTTTTGTGATTTTTAGCCATTTTATTTATTAACACACTCACACAAAGTACGAGTTATGGCTAAAGTATATATGAAATATATACACACCCCCCCTATACTTAGCTCGAACGATGTCCTCAGAGTGATCAAGAGCGATGAAGAAGACATAACTCATGCTTAGTAAAAGGGAAGTGAAAAGGAATGGCTAAGTACAGAAACGAATAAATGAATAGAATAAGAGGAACTCGGTGGTCTCCCCCTATACTTAGGATTAACTAATCCTAAGTATAGTAAGCTGTACATAAAGGGAGATCCGAGTGAAGAAAATACAGAGTCTGCCCCCCCTATACTTAGGGTAAAATATCCCTAAGTATAGGCAGCAAAAACAGGAGCAGAAAGAATGAAAAGAATACTCGCAGGTCCGACATTCCCCCCTATACTTAGGGTAAAGTACACCCTAAGTATAGCATAATCACAGGATGAGAAAAGGGATGTGGGACTAAAGAATAGAATGATATGGACAACTGGATCTATACAGGCGGAAGAACAGTGAAAATCAGGCGTGAGATGCAAAAGATGTGAGTCAAAAGACCACATCTCACGCAAAATGAATAGCGGCAATAATAACGTCCCGCGGCTCATGATCTAGAAATGGCTTGAGCCGCTGGCCGTTCACTCGAAAGGTACTCTCAGAGGATAACTCAGATATATCAATGCTACCGTTATCGTGTACCTTTCTGACCAAGTAAGGTCCCTTCCATTTGCTCTGTAGCTTTCCTGGAAATAATCTGAGCCTCGCATCAAACAACCATACTTTCTGTCCAATCTCAAAATGCTTGTGGCTGATATGAGAATCATGTCACTCCTTCACTTTCTCCTTATAATGTAGGCTGTTTGAGAAAGCTGTATCTCTAAGCTCTTCCAAGGCGGCTAGCTCTGCCCTCCTCTGGTCTCCTATACCATCTGGATCCATGAGAATATCTGTGACTGCCCAAAGTGACTTGTGCCTCAGCTCAACAGGTAGATGGCACGGCTTGCCATAAACGAGGCGAAAGGGAGATGTACCCAATGGAGTCTTGAAAGACGTCCGATATGCCCACAAGACCGAGTCCAAAAGCTGTGACCAATTCTTTCGGTCAGGGCGGACGACTTTCTGCAAAATATTCTTGATCTCCCTATTCGACACCTCAGCTAGACCATTTGTCTGTGGATGGTATGGTGTGGCAACACGATGGTCTATGCTGAACTCGTTGGCAAGGGCCTTCACCTGGTCGTTGATGAAATGAGACCCCCCATCAGAAATCAGAACTCGTGGAACCCCGAACCGCATGATGATGTGTTTCTTCAAAAATCTGCAACTGTCTTCGCATCAGCGGCTCGGGCGGGGATAGCCTCAACCCAACGACTAACGTAATCTACGGCCAACAGAATGTACTCGAATCCCTGACTCTTAGGGAATGGACCCATGAAATCGATGCCCCATGCGTCAAAAACCTCACAGAAGTGAATGGGCTGCATCGGCATCATATCACGTTGTCCACAAGTGCCCATCCTCTGACAGTCAGTACACCTCTTCACGAACTCATCAGAGTCCTTGAAGAGTGTAGGCCACCACAAGCCGGATTGGAGCACTTTCTGTGCCGTTCTCCTCCCAGAGTGATGTCCTCCTGCCTCAAGCTTGTGGCAGTAAGTGAGGACACTATGATGCTCCTCCTGAGGAATACACCGACGCCAGATGCTATCCCCTCCTTCGTGGTAAAGGATGGGATCCTCCCAGTGGTAGGACTTGGCCTTCGCAAGGAAGGTCTCAAGCCTCTGCCTGGGCCAATCTTGTGGGACTTTCCCAGCAACGAGAAAGTTCACAATATCGGCATACCACGGGAGTGAGGTGATAGCAAGGATCGCCTCATCTGGGAAGTATCATGAATGGGATCAATCTGCTCAGAATCCTCAGGCTGCTCTAATCGGGAGAGATGATCCGCCACCACATTCTTGACTCCAGGCTTATCCTTGATCTCAATGTCGAACTCCTGGAGTAGAAGGATCCATCTAGTAAGTCTGGCCTTGGCATCCTTCTTTGACATGAGGTACCTGATGGCGGTGTGGTACAAAGTCACTCTAGATCCAATGATATACGATCTGAACTTATCTAGGGCAAACACTACTGCTAGCATCTCCTTCTCTGTGACCGTATAATTCCGCTGGGCAGAATCCAATGTGCGGCTAGCATAGTGTATGGCAAATGGAACTCCGTCCCTCCTCTGTCCTAGCACGGCCCCTACGGCAAAATCAGAGGCATCCGTCATGATCTCGAATGGGAGAGACCAATCGGGTGGCTGAAGGACAGGAGCCTCAATAACACGCTGCTGGAGAGTCTCAAAGGATGAAAGACACTTGTCATCGACAAGGAACTCGGTGTCTTTCGTCAAGAGGTCAGTCAACGGTCGGGCAATCTTGCTGAAATCATGAATGAATCTCCTATAAAAACCAACGTGCCCCAGAAATGACCGTAGCTGCTTTAAATTGGACGGCGGTGCGAGTTTTCTAATGACGTCAACCTTGGCCGGATCAACCTCCATGCCCCTGTTGGAGATGATGTGGCCAAGCACCGTCCCTTGAGTCACCATGAAGTGACTCTTCTCCCAAGACAGAACCAAGCGGGTAGCAATACATCGCTGGAGCACTCGGTCTAGGCAGTCAAGACAGGAATCGAATCCGTCGCCGTAAACCGAGAAGTCATCCATGAAGACCTCCAAACACTCCCCTACCATGTCCGAAAAGATCGACAGCATGCACCTCTGAAAAGTCGCAGGGGCATTGCATAGCCCGAATGGCATGCGTCGAAAAGCATATGTGCCGAAGGGACAGGTGAAGGTGGTCTTCTCCTGATCCTCAGAAGCGATGGCCACCTGATTGTAGCCCGAGTACCCATCCAGGAAGCAATAATGGCTCTTCCCTGCCAGTCTCTCTATGATCTGATCAATAAAAGGCAGGGGAAAGTGGTCCTTCTTGGTGGCCTGGTTGAGTCTCCTGTAGTCAACGCAGACCCTCCAAGAGGTGGGTACTCGTGTAGCAATCTCCTCTCCCGACTCACTGATCACAGTCGTGATGCCAGTCTTCTTGGGCACCACATGCAAGGGGCTAACCCACTTGGAGTCGGAAATGGGATAAATAAAATCTGCACTCCACCATTTTGATATTTCCTTCATGACAACTTCTCTCAGGTTGGGGTTCAGTCGCCGCTGGAACTCACGCGACGGCTTTGCCCCTTCCTCGAGATAGATATGGTGGGAGCACAACGAGGGACTAATCCCATGGAGATCTGCTACGCTCCATCCAATTGCCTTGCGGTTCTTTTCAAGAACCTCCATCAGACGGGATTCTTGTTCTCCAGTCAGATCGGCGGAGATGATGACTGGGTACATCTCAGACTCTCCCGCAAGGAATCGATACTTCAGCGAAGTAGGGAGCGGCTTTAGTTCTGGACAGCTGGGTGCTGGCAAATCTGGCTTCTGAAGAAGATGTGTGTATGCTGACAATTCTACCAAATCTGCCTGGGAAAATGATAACGAACTCTCACAAACTGGATCTGGAGAAGGCGGGTCCTCTGCATTGTCTCTAATCTGCTCTGCCTCTACCTCCTCCTCATCTGTAGGCTCAGGTGGATCCAGGTCTGGCATCTGATCATCACAATCTGCCCAATCAGACTCTGAATCCGAGGGATCTGTATCAACTGCGGTGGCATCAGTACCACCGTAGAGCAAGGTGGCCTCAGTACCACCATCACTGAAAATCGTGTCGCGATCAAGGTCCGACTCTGCTGACTCAATAGTATCCTGAACCAGGGCTGTGCTCTCTAGACCATCCTCTGCTATCATCTCTGCATCAGCTGTATCTGAATATGAGAGGATGGTCTGCGCTGCAGGATCTGCCCAAGCTGCCTCATCATCTGTGATCACAAAATCACAGTCCTGGTGGATGTCTGGCTCTGCGTCTGTCAGCTGCTCTGAATCTGTACTGCCCTCTGAGCGGGATCTATCTCTGGCTCTGTGGTCCTTAACCGTCTCTATTTGTATACTCTCGCCCTGGACGCGAAAGAATACCTTCCCATTGTCATGGTCAGTCACCGCCTTGGCTGTGGCCAAGAACGGGCGACCGAGGATGATGGGGGAATCGGTCAACGAGTCAGGGGTCTCCATGTCCAGTACTACAAAGTCCACGGGGAATTGCAAACCCTGAATCGTGACGACAACGTCTCGCAATAACCCCTTTGGCCTCTTGACAGACCGATCAGCAAACTGAAGGTATGTCCTGCTCTGTCTAAGAGTGCCCAACTCTAAGTGGTCGAGAAGGGCTGCCGGAAGAAGGTTGATCGACGATCCGCTATCTAATAGAGTACGGTCGAACCTCTGCTCACTAATCTGACATCTGACATACGGGGCTCCTAAATCTGGCCTCTTGGTCGGCAGATGGTTCTGGATCGCGTGACACGTGGCTTTGGTCAACACATGAATCTCTGTGGTTTTATTCCTCTTCTTCCTCCTGACTGTGGTCCTGTCTCTCAAGGATCGCTGAAGAAGAGGGATGTGCTGCAAAGCCTCATTGAGGGTCAGCTGGATGTGAAATCGGTCTATCATGCCCTGGCTGAACTCCTCCTGCTCTCTCTTTTTTGGATCTTTTTCTTTTTTCTTCCCCTTCCCTAACTCAAGGGCTTTAGGAAAGGGGATCACAGGGTCCTTCTCAGATGAAGGACTAGGAATAGGCCTAGACGGTTCGACAACTGGATCCTCACATACATCATACACCACAGTGGGATCAGAAGAAACTAAACCTTTTCCTTTATTCAAATTAGAGTTCTGAGTAACATTCATACGAGGAGAGACAACATCTTTATCAAAATGAATATTGGTGGCCTCAGTACCACCTCTAGCTGGCTCTACAACTAGACGTCTTGCGGCTTCAGTACCGCGGTCTGGCTCGGCTCTGCTGGTGGCGTCAGTACCACCTCCTCGATATGGTGAAGCGGCGGCCTCAGTACCGCCGGTGGAATCAGCATCTCCGGTGGCATCAGGACCACCGTTATCATCATGTGCGGCTTCAGTACCGCACTCCTCTTCCTCATCTGGCGCTCTAGATGGATTCCCGCGTTGTCGCTCAGATGAGGCGCCGCCTGCTGGTCTTCTACCGCTCCTAAGTGTGACAAAATCAGCATCAAATAGATCCGACGATATATCATCAAATGAGTCACTAGAAGTGGTAGGCTCAGTGTGAACTACCTGCTCAGACTTCCTCTTCAAGCTATTCGGATTAGGCTCGATCTGTGCAGAGATGGCGGCCTTCCCTCTCATCAGGTCCCGCATTTCCTGGCGGAACTCATCCATCTCCCGTCTAAATGTAGCCTGCTGCTCTGTGAAGAGGCAGGCTAGATCATCCATGGCGGGGCTCTCATGGGAGCCCGACGGGTTGCCTCTCTGGTACTGAGGCTGCTGGACCTGGTGCTGCTGCTGCTGAGAGGGGTAAGAGGAAGGATGCTGCTGCTGGTGAGCCTGCTGCTCACGTCTCCAATTCTGTCCCTGCTGCTGGTAGGGACGAGGTACGAAGGACGATGGCTGGTGTGGCTGATATGCTGGGGGCTGCTGGTGATCTCTCTGCTGGGAGTACTGCCCTCCCTGACCGGCTGGCTGCTGTTGGGACTGGTTACCCCCATTCCCCCACCTGAATCCGGGATGGTCTCTTCAGATTCCAGGTTGAGGGCGGTCATACCAAATCCCGTTGACATCCATCAACGGTTCCGCATCGTAAGGGGCTGGTGGGAGTACATCCAGAGGCTGATCCGGCTGATATACTACCATCTGTAAGTCTGGAGATGGTGGTGACTGGTAAGAGGGCTGCTGCTGCTGGTACGGCTCCGCCTGTACAAGGTGAACTTGTCTAGGCTGCTGCAAGGAGCTGGAGCGCTGGGACGAGCTGCGGCTGCCACCGGAATCGCTTCGCGACTGAAGACGGGGCTGAGAAGCCGTCTGTGCCTCTTGAAGACACAAGAGATGGGTCTTCACGTCGCTCAGAGTTTGTGCCATCTGCTCCATCTGAGTTATGCCCTGGCACTGCTTCTTCTCTATTATTTCCATGCGGTCCAACTTCTCGCTGATAATCCCCATGTCCGCAGCGGCCGACTCTGCCTGTGCGGCTGCAACTGCGGACGAACTGGATGGACCTGCATCAACCCGTGCTATCCGCTGGTATTGCACGGGTCCTGGCGGCTGCTGAGATCTCTGTGTGTACAACCGAGTCTGGGACATCACCATGTAATTTTCGGCCATCTCCTCGTAAATGGCCCAGACTTGGTTGTGGTCCTTGGCAAAGTAGGACCCGCCGCAAGAAGCATTTACCAGACCCTGAAGCTCTGGCGTCATCCCACTAAAGAAGCTCTGAACTAGGTTCGGCTTGGAAATGTCGTGGTGTGGGCATCTATCCAGAAGCTCTCTGAACCTCTCCCATGCCTCGTGAAATTGCTCGTTAGGGAGCATGGAGAAGTTGTTGATCAGGGCCCTCGCTGCATTCGTCCGCCCGAGTGGATAGTACTTGTTTAAGTATTCGGTGCGGAGCTGCTCCCAGGTGTAAACAAACTTTCCTAGATGCTTCAGCCAGGCGGCTGCTCTATCTGCCAGTGAAAAAGGGAAGGCCATCATCCGAATCGTATCTTGGTCCACACGACGGTCGTGGACAGTGCTACAGATCATCAAAAACTCCTGGAGATGGAGGTGGGGTTCCTCAGTGGCGAGTCCGTGAAAATGAGGAAGCATCTGCAGGGTGTTCGGAGGGAACTTGAAATCCCCCACGATAGCAGGTATCACCACCCACTGGTGCATCAGTGTAGATCCGGGGTTGTGTAACTCCCGCATCGATCTTGCTGCGGCGGCGGCTGCCGCTGCTGCGGCAGCTGCTGCTGCGGCTGCTGCCTCTGCATCAGCGTCAGGAATGTCCTCAGGCTCGCTCTGATCTCTCTCTTCTCGGAGTCGCTCCAACTCCCTCCTCATCTCTATCATGAATGCCCCCTGATCGCGTAACTGCTGCTGAACTGTCTCTAATGATGCGATCAGGGTGGAGTTAATCGCCCCCTGGTCAAATACGACATGCTGCTCTCCCTGCTGACCTCCGGGGTAATCGTCTGATCTGGCGGCCATACCGACGTCTGCAAAATCAGATGAGCCCAACTCAGGTTCTGTCAAATCAATTCGTCTTTCCTCGGGCTCATGTCTCTCAGTAGCAAAAGAAAGGGGATCGAGGGGGAACAGGGTGGAATCGTACTCGGGCCCGGAGAGCTGGTCTTGACTCTCACGGGCCAACCTAGATGATGAAGTAGACTCGCCTGAAAGCGGTGCAGCCAGAGGCTGCCTAAGAGATCGTCTACCCATCATCTTGATCTGGCGAGTTGGGCGGATGGAATCTGGAGAAAATATGATCGCAAAGCAAACCCCCGGTTCACCAACACAACACAATATGAAGACCGTGAAAGCTCGGTCAATTTATCTTGTCAATTTTATTGGGTGAACATACAAAATATCAGAGCACTTACGTGACCTGTTAGGATACCCGATGCTACTCCAACCGACTGGCCCGCACGGAAGAGTCGGTAGTCAGCTAGAAATAGCACCGGAGGGCTCTATCTAGGGTACGGGTCACTCTCTCGCGCATCCAAACCATACAAGGAGAGGGTTGCTCTCCCCAAGACAAATTTTTAATGTGAGTGTCTTTTAGGGTCAATAATGTTATCCAGTCCCAATTTTTTTGTTTTTCTTTTTAATTTTTTTCAAAATAAATACAAGCGGCCTAACGATTTTTCCGATTCTCCTGATGATTAAGCCAAAAACAGAGGGAGAAGACGAAAAAGCCGATGCGCGAAGAAATCAATGATGCATGCAGAGATAGAAATGCGTACCTTGTCTCCAGCACTCTACATGCAAGTGATCCGCGCAGAATTTAAAGACAGAAATAAAACTACCTAAATGATGCAACGGAAAAACCGAGTCCTAGATGAGCAACTTCTATCGCAGAACCGTCTAACTCAGTTACTCGCCTTCGATCCAAAGAGTCCGGTCTTGGCTTACCCCTCCTCTTCTCGACAGGTCGAGTTCAGGAGTAGCGCTTGTGGGGCAGGCTCGCGGCACGTAGGCTCTCAGGAAAGCAACTAAGTTATTTTTATTATTTATTATTAGTAGGTCCAATTAACGATCTATAGGAACAGATAGGCAGTTAAGTGTGGGGACCCTACTAATTACTGCACAAGCAAGAGAAATTCCTAAATCTAGGGGCTCGAGAAAAACCGCGTAAACACCGGAAAAGGCAGCTAGCTATTAAAACCGCAGAAAAAGCCGCGAAAATCCAAATGGGTCCCCCGAGTACACCGGTACTCGGCGAAACAGACCCGCTAAGTTACAAGTGTCCACAAGTCCAGAGTCTAAGTTATTACAACAAATATTGTTCTCTCTCTCTCTGAAATAAAAATTCCTTCTTCTCTCTCTCTTCCTCCTGCACGGGTCCTCCAAACAGAAGCTCCAAGTCGTCCAAGCAGTACCTCGCACAAAAATCAAAGAGAGAAGGTCAGAAAACAATAATAATATAGAGAGAGAGACAAAAATAGAAAAATGACTACAAAGCCGTGCTCCCCGGCAACGGCGCCATTCTGACGACACGAAAATCGACGCGACTAAGGTGGAAAATAAATCACAATGTCGTTGTCCTTAATCGATCAATTCGGTCAACGAGAAAATTTTGTATTTAAACCACTTCAGATAAGATAAAAATCGATGAAAACAAATGTAAGCGGTCTTCGCTATTCTTTTTACCTGGTATAGCGATCCAGGGTCGAACACAAGGAGCACGATTGAAAAACTAAGTAGTCAAATTTCAAAGAAGCTAATTTTTAGTGGTTTTTGATTTTTTTATAAATTTTTTAGAATTTTTAATATGTGAAGGAAAATAAAGAAAGTATAAACAAGCACAATTAAGCAATTTATTTAACACATCAAAAATCAAGCAAAAATTCCAGAAAAATTGTTTTTATGTTTTTTAAGTTTTTAAATGTTTTTGGTGAATTTTTGATATTTTTCTAATGGGTAAATTATTTTCTAAAAATCTAACAGTGCTAAAAATGAAAGGTACTGTCCAGCAAGGCTTAAGACCCAAAAATAAAATATTTATGGATCTCAACAAGCCCTGAGGTAATTTTCCTGTAATCTAGAAAGAATAAGGAAAATTTGGGCACCTAAATTATTGTTTTTGGATTTTTATGTTATTTATTATAATTTTTATGAGTTTTTAGGGGTTTTTAGATTTTTAGGGTTTTTACGCAATGAAAAATAGCCAAAATTGGCTAGAAAATCAAACAACAAGCAAGAAACAGTAGCTAATTTTTTTAGAATTTTTGGGGGTGATTTTATAATTTTTTGGTATTTTTATATCTAGACAGTAGCTAAAAGCAAGGTTTTTTGAATTTTTAAAAATACTAAATGAAATCAGAAGTGTCCTCAAAAATCCCTAAAATTCCTACACCATGGCAGGAGCCATGTGTCAAAATCTCATGGGATTTGGAGGTAATTTGATATTTTATTCAAAAATGCAAAGTGGGCACAGTGCACAAGGACGTAAGTGCAAATACCCGAGAATCTGGGGGCCAAGGTGCAAAATTCCCAGCAAGTCACGCGCGTGGCGCGTGGCTGGGGCACACAGGGACCAACTGGTAATAAAAACCAAGTCTTAGGGCCTTTTGATAACTCGTATCAAAAGCCCAGGGACTTGGTTGCAAAAAGCCCAATAAAATGCGCACATGCGTAATAAAAACACTCACAGGGGCATAATCGCAATTACTCAAAAATATTCATTCATTTCATAACAACCCAGTTCTACAGGACAAAAGATATAAAATGCCCAATACAACACGTGACGAAGCACGTGGTCACATGCACACAGGGGCATACATGCAATTAAAACTAAGCACAAGGTCCATCATGCAATTTACCCTACGTAAATAAAGTTCTAAAAATATTTACAGGACTGGAAATGAAATGACAAACTAAGAGGGGGCCCTAAGATATTTACCCCTTTATTGGTCGACGGCCAGATGCGCGCCACGTGGTGGATCCAAAGGCTCGGGACGGCGGGCGCTCTTCTTCGGTGTCTCTTGGGCTCGATCGACGGTGGAGGCGAGGACACGTGGAAGATCTCACGGTGCTGGGCTCCGGTGCCTCTCTCCTGTGCTGCAACGGTCCGGATGAGCTCCTCAGATAGATCGACGGCTGCTGCTCCTCGAGGAATGGATGGCTGAGATCAAAACTGGAGGTCGAGGCTGATCGGACGGCGGCTGAAGATCCTGGAAGAACAAGTCGCTGGCGACTTTCGCCGGGCTCGTGCGTGCGCTAGGATCCTCTGGAGAGCCTTCTGGAGGTCGGAGAAGAACCGCGGAAGGCTCCCGCGTCTGCTGGTGGTCTCCGACGAGCGCACCGAGCTCCGAGGAGCTCGGTCGAAGGCGGCGGAGCCGGGTCTCCTGGCTGGATGGCGAAGGGTCTCAGATGACCCTTGTCTTGACCTGAAAAGCAAACCAGAAGACTCACGGGTCGAGGGCAAATTGCCTCGACCCGGTTAGGCGGCGTGAAGGTGCATGGTGCGTCGAAATGGAGAGCTCCGGCGAAGGTGGTCGGCGGAGGAGCTCGATTCCCAGATCCTGTGCGATCTGGGTTGGGTGAATGGGCGAAGAAGATGCGGAGAGGTCTGGCGGAGATGATGGTCGGGTCGGAATGGAAGATGGGGTATCGGAGGTGGCTGGCGACGGCGGCGGAGCTACGCGAACAGTAAACTAAAAATCGAAAGCTACGCTAATCTATGGCCTAAGGAATCTACCTGGGTGGAGCGGAAGACTATGCTGGAGCTTGGCTAGCTCCCGGTCGTAGCCTCGAAGGGCGTCAAGGCCTGAGGCTCGATGCTCACGCAGGTGGCGGAGCAACGGCGGCGAAACACGCCGGATCAATGGTCGGGGCACCCTCTCCTCACTGCAACAGGGGCAAACGCGAGCTGTCACCTCGGTGATTGCTCTGGAGGTCACGGGAATGAGAATGGCGAGCCAAAGATGAGGCGCGGAGGCGGCGGAGGGAATTCTATATATAAGTGCAGGCCCGATTAGGGTTAGGTGGATGCAGCGATGGAAGGCGTGGATTTCATGGCGAAAGATCTGGCGGGGAAGACGGATGATCGGCGAAGAATCCGGGCACGGGGTTTGCGTGGGAGACAGGCTGGAGACGCGTGGAAAAATCGGCGAAGGCGGGGCGGCGCACATCTTCCAGAAAAGGAAGGAGTCCGCGGGGGAGTTGACCGGGGTCAACAATCCCCCGTGGACCAATCAGGGGCTGCCACGTTTTTATTTTTTTGTTTATTTAATTTAAGGTAGAAAAAGGCCGAATTAAGAAAAACTCAAAACATGAAATATTTTTCTTTTATTTTTTTCTATTTTTTGGTGATTTTTAATTAATTTTTTGAAATAAAAATAGGGTAGCTATATATATAGGTATATGTACACTATATAGATTTTAATTTTTGATTTTTTTATTTGTTTATTTTTATGTATTTTTATGCCCATTTTATATTTTATTTATTTACATCATAAAATAAAGAACAAAATGGTATTTTTATTTTATTTTAATTATTTATATTCATAGGTTAAATAAATAGTTATATACATTTATATACATGGTATATACACTGTATTTTTGTATTTTTAATTTTTGTTGTTTTTATTTGATTTTTGTTGTGTTTCTTTTTATTTGCTTTATTTACAAAATATACCTTAGAATATTCACAAAAAGTTTTGAAAATAAATACATTTATTTATAGGATTAAATAAATAAAGGATGATGGTCTATACACATGGTGAAAGGGCATTTTTGAATTTTTTGATTTTTAAATTTTTATTTTGTTTTTAATAGTTTTCTAAATATACACAAAATATGTACAAGCATATTTTTGGGTGAGGAAAATATAATTTTATTTATTTACAGAAGTATATACACATGAGCTCCTATCTCCCTCTACTTTGTCTTTTATGCGGTCAGGCCCATGCTGAGCCCTCCCTTGGGTTAGGTTGCTCAATATTTATTCTAAATATTTCCCTTCTTTTTCTTTTTACTCTTTATTCTTTTATTTTTGCACAAAAAACATGCTAATTATATCTTTTTACACAATGCATGCTTTTGGTAATTATTTGTATTTATACATATTTACATGTATTTGCAAAGGTTTTTGTAGCTAAAATAGGAGAATAAAGAGTGATGAATGGGTATTCATCAGTTAGGTTGGACACACAAGCACAAACTCATGTGTGTACATGTAGATATACATGTTTATACATATGTACATGTATTCTTAAATGTATTCGGGTTCGAATCAGGTTTGGGTACGGGTACCCATAAGGGAATCTCAAATCCAAACCCTTACCCACATGGGTAGTAAGTTTCAAACACAAATCCATCTAAAAATAAATGAGGGTGAGTTTCAGATCATTAAATGGAGCGCGTTCAGGTCGGATACCCAACAAATCATCCAAATTTACATCCCTAATTATATTATACCACGAAACCATGCAGTCTTTAATCTTTGATGCTTCCCTAAATATATTATACCATGAAACCATGCAGTCTTTAGTCTTTGATTGTTTCCATTGCTATCCTATTACTCACCGATTTCCATAATGACAGCATGGTTTATTTCATAAATTGTATATGTCAATTTGAATACGCGCCTCATATGTTTAGGATCTTCCTTTAAATTTGAGATTTTTACCCTACGAACCTAGAATCATTTTTAAATTACCTCTACAACCTTCTGAACATCGTTATTACCCTCTCCCCCCCCCCTCCCGACCCCATAAACTTGCTATCCCTTACCTCACAAATCATGTGGTTAACTCATATCCATTTACTCGTTAAAGTTAACTAGATTCCATTAAAAAGAGGCGCATGATTGTCGAAATTTGCGATGAGGTAAAGGTGTAAAATAAATGCTAGGTCGTTGCGACCTCAATCACAAACACGGAGCAATCCAGAAAAATAACCACTCAAAGAAATAAATCAATCAACACACAAGAAGGAGCGGTCTGCTATAAGATTAACCTGGTATAGCTCCCAGGGTCGAACACAAGGAGCACAGATTGGCCTTGCGGCCTACGATGTAGTCAGAAATCCAAGTGAGTCTCTTTTTGGTTTTTATTTGTTTTTGTATTTTTTTTTTTAGATTTTTTTAAAAGATGAGAAAATGAGAGAATGTAAATACAAGGGGACTTCAACAATTTATACAACACACAAGAAATGATGTAAAAATTCCAGAAAATTGATTTTTATGTTTTTTAGGTTTTTTACTGTTTTTGGTGAATTTTTGGAATTTTTCTAATGGATAAAATAATTATTAAAAATCAAACAATGCAACAAAGAAGAGGTACTGTCCAGCAAGGTTAGAAACTCAAAAATAAAATATTTAAGAGTGTCCAATCAACCCTGGAGGTAATTTTCCTATAATCTATGAAGAATGAGGAAAATTTAGGCACCTAAATTATTGTTTTTGGATTTTTAATTTATTTACTACAATTTTTATGAGTTTTTAGGGGTTTTTCAATTTTTAGGGTTTTTAAGAAATGAACAATAGCCAAAATTGGCTAGAAAATCAATCAAACAGTAAGCAACAAGTCCTCTATTTAATTTTTTAGAATTTTTGGTTAAGTTTTTATATTTTTTTGGTATTTTTAAAGTCAAACAGTAGCAAAAATAGGGGGTTTTTGACTTTTTGAAAATAATAAATGAAATCCAAAATGTCCCCAAAAATCATAGAAATTCCTACACCATGGCAGGAGCCATGTGTCAAAATTTCATTGGATTTGGAGGTCGTTTGATATTTTATTCAAAAATAAAGGTGGGGCACTGTGCACAGGGACCTAAGTGCAAATACCCAAAAGTTCTGGGGTCCTGGTGCAAAATAACCCAAGAAGTCACGTGCCAAGCACGTGTCTGGGGCACACAGGGACCTAAATGTAATAAAAACCAAGTCCTAGGGCTATTTGATAACTCGTATCAAAAGCCCAGGGGTATGGTTGCAAAATTCCCAAAATAATTCGCACATGTGCAAATTCAGTGCTCACAGGGGCATAAATGCAATTTCACAAAAACATTTCATTCAATTCAAAACATCCAGAACTACAAGGCATACATTGCAAATAACCCAAAAAGACACGTGACGACGCACGTGGTTCACTACTGGCGGGGGTATAAGTGCAATTAAAATAAGTGCGAGGTCCTTGATGCAAATAACCCAGAAAATAAACAACGTGAATTTAAAGTTACAGGACTAAAACGAAATTAACAAACTACGAGGGGGCCCTATGATATTTACCCCTTTATTAGCCGACGGTCAGATGGACGCCACGTGGTGATCGGACGGTGGAGATGCCAACGCGCCTTTACTCTTGAAACGCTGGCCTGATCCGACGGTGGAGGGAGAGGCACGTGGACGATCTGACGGTGATGGGCTCCGGGCCTCA